>JAOXJP010267080.1:0-20487 GCA_025762735.1 Platanus orientalis
TAGTGGAGGGATTTATTTGTGATTTAGTATAAGAAAGGACCGTAATAGTAAAAGAAATTACAATGTATTGATGGATAGTACTTTTGTAAAAGTCCAAGGGTTTTCTATGTTTATTATTTTCTATGGATATTACTTTTCTATGTTTATTATTTTATAAAAAAAAAGATCTTCAAATTGTTTTTAGAAGTTCAATATAGGACCCCTATAATTATATATACATGACCCAAAGACTAGAAAATGTCCTATAGCTTTTATGTGATTTTATATAGTGGAGGGATTTATTTGTGATTTAGTATAAGAAAGGACCGTAATAGTAAAAGAAATTACAATGTATTGATGGATATTACTTTTGTAAAAGTCCAAGGGTTTTCTAGTAAAATTGAGAAGCCTAATAAAAGAATTTAATTAGAATTATGATTTCTAGTCCAATCAATTTGAAAGACACCTAACCTCTCTCTCCATTTCTATAGTACTTTTGATGGTCTAGTGCTTGAACTCAATGCAAACCCAATTATGAGTTCACAGTATTCTGTATAGCAATCAATACTAAACTTACATTCATAGTAGGTTTAACAACAAATTACTAAAGTTTTGTGTATTAATAGTTTATCAGTTGCATTAGATAGATGTTTAATCAAAACAACAATATAATAAGTTCTTAGATGATTGGTCTACTGAGGTTCTGATGTAAACTTATATATTCTAAGGAACTGTTTTCTCAGAATTACTGTTAGAATATATAAATAAGATGCAAGTATTTATAAACTTATACATTGCTGAAGACAAAAATGCAATTCCAATTTTATAGTTTCATTATCGATTGTATGTATTCAATCACACGTGGTTCGAAATAGAAGTATAGGTTCCATGTGACTGAATAATATGTTAATCTCAGTTCTTGAATAGATTCAAATGAAATATATAAAGAACCATTAATTTAATTTATCATCATACCTAGTAAGTTGGATATAGAATATTACAATAGAATAATAACAGGAAAAGAATTTATTGTATAACAACACAATAATGAATAAAGATTAGAAGCAACTCACATAGGTTAGTGACACTCATAGTAATCCATTGCTCTTAAAGTGGATTCACCAGGCTCTCTCTATGTAACAGCCTAGTTTCACGACCACGTACAGAGGATACATCAACTATCCTTTTTCACACGACATAGTGTTGAAGGTTTGCAATTGAATGACTTAGACAATGTCCTTGGAGTTTATGTTTCTACATGCAGGAAGAGAAGAAAGAAAATCTAAAAAGAATGTTGTTGAAAAGACTCAAAGAAACATAGGTGTATTGTGTATATCCTATGCCAATTTCTCTCTATTATGTTCTTCTCAGTGTTTGCCTTCTTAATTCTTATAATAGAAGATCCAACATAGCATATACCGGTTGGATTACCCAACATTATTAGAAATTAAATAAATCATAATAAATAAAATCAATACAATAATGTATGCACTGTATGCATGTTATTTTTTTCTGGTTTGAATCATTCAAAACCTTCCATAATATTACAATCCCTTATAATATTCAAAATTGAATCAAAATAATTAAAGCATTATAAAACCATGTGTTAACATCGGTAAAACATATAAAGTACACAAAATCAAGTGAAAAAAAAAACTAGATAAACTCCCATAATAAATAAGCAATAATAAATATATATACACACAGCAAGGAATCAGAACAAGAAATGCATAGGCATCAATTTTTGAAGACTGCATCAATTTCTGAAGACTTTGAATCAACTTTTATAAAAAACACTCCATGACCCACAGAAACTTGATGGGCCTCGGTTATATGAATTAATCTCCACCACTATGAATCAATTGAGAATATCATCCACATTTCTCTCTCATACTCATCATAATTCTATTGGATTAACACTATTTCGGTCATGCGCTACACCTGGATGCTTATAAATGCTTTAGGGAAGCAGCCCAAGTTCCCATATGAGGAAATCACACTGACACACTCAAGTAGGTGGATTTATCAAATGCTTATTGTAATTAAACACATAACCCATATAATGTTGGTGGATTCTACAATGTCGCCTCCTGCGATCACTTTAGAAATAAACCTACGAGTGTGATGTCGAATGTCATAAAAGATTTGAGTTTGTCTTCTCCTACACCAATTGGTTTTAGGTAAACTGGTGGCTCATGGTTCAACAAGTGATATCAGCACTAGAAGGTCATGGGTTTGAGTCATGGGAGCATCATCGTGAGAGGGGATTGTTGGTGGATTTCACAATAACGCCCCTGTGACCGCACTTGAAATAGGTTTACAGGTGCGGTGTCAAATGCAATAAAAGATTTAGGTTTGCATTCTCCTAACACCAATTGGTTTTAGGTAGACTGTTAGTTCACAGTCCGACATATAAGATTATAAATCAGTTAAGAGTAATTAAGCTTGTTGTTTATATATTACAGTAAGCATTATCTACACTATAGGGAATGACCACAATGACAATGCTAAATGCGTTCTTTTAATGACTTATTCCTACTTTTATAGGCCTACTCCATGGGAATACCAATCACATAAATTGGACTACCATCACCATCAACTCAAGATCTAGGCTTTATCTCCATCACCCTTGATTTCTTTTCACTAACCCTTTAGTTAGCAGTTTGGTAAAAGAATTTGCTAAATTTTTCTCTGACTTAATAAAATCTAAGGATATAAACTTATTACTCACAAACTGTTTCATTATGATATGTTGTAGGCAAATGTACATGTTTTTTTCATTATAAATTCTACTATTTGCTCAAGCAATTACACCTTGATTATCACAATGTGGTGATACAAACAATACTGGTTTTGTCTAATGAAGAATATTATCAAATAGGTTTTTCAATCATTTGGCTTCACTTCCGGTCTTTTTTAAGGAAATGAATTCTACCTCCACGGTCGACGTTTTACATTTTTGTTTTGTTGTGTTTCAAGAAATTGCCCCAGCTACTGAAATAGGCAGGCATGTCCTCCAAATTTTAAATTCTTTCCCATTTTAACCCATCTGTAGAGTACTGAATATTACAACACAAAACCACACCCAATTTCACCATAGAGGATCCGGATTTGTCTTAGAAAATCTGTAAATCAGCTTTAAGCTTGCAGCCATTGCTCGCTTGTCAAAAATTATGGGGGACGTAGAATTTCATCATCCATTGGGTGACTATGTCAAGACTCACTTTTGTCTTGTCAAGAAATGAATCGTTATTAGAACAACCTTGATTCATCCAAATAGAGGTGAATGGTTTTGTTTATTATTGGTCACTCTTTGAATGGGTTAGATCTAAGCCCAAAAATCGTACGGTATGTAGGGAGATAGGTGTCAAACTACTAATTCTATTATTGTTACCAAATGGGAACTTTTTAGAAAGGGTTTTCTGGATGGTCGTGTGGCAAAGAGAATTAAAATATAGGATTACTACAACTAGTGTTCATCATATGTTGATGAGCAGCAAGCTTGGCTCGTCATGAGCAGAGTTTGAACATTATTCATTTATTTGAAACTTAGTTAACTAAGCCTCAGCTTCCAATTGACCTCATTTAGCTAAGTGAGGCCAAGCCGGCTCAGCTCGTTAAGACTTGCATTGGCACGAATGTCAAATTTGCACAATAAATTTCATGGATCAATCTGTACTATCTGTATATAATATATATAGATATAGCTTATTATGCTATACTTTTATACAATAAATTACACTTAAAAATATGATGCAGGAAGTGAAGTAGCTTGTATTCAAGATTCAGGTTTATTTTGATTATTTTAGGTTTAAATTTTCAATTTTGTTAAAATTGTTAACTTGGGTTTATTTTTGTAAACTATAGGGGTTTAGTTTATTAGGTTTCATTTAACTTTCAGGGAAGTGAATGGTTAATTCCTGTAATTGTTATTTGGGATTTGTTTTAGTAAGTCAAATCTAATCAGTTTTGCTTGATTTTAGTATCATTTGAAAGGTAATTGAATCTTCTTTCCAAAGAGTCCCAGATCCCGTGATTCCAAACTGATTTGAGAAAGTTATTATCAAAATAGTAATAGAGTATCAGAATATGATGGGATTAGTGTTTGTGGTTGAAGTTTTATTTTTGTTAGAAGTGTTTTAAGGCTTTAGATTTTTTTTAATAAATATGGAGATTGAGTGGTATCACACAATAACGGTGGAATTCAAGGGCTTTATTTCAAGGTGGATTCCTTGAAACCCTCTCTTAGTTCAACCGTGATGTTCTTGCTGCTCTTGGTCCTACAGTAATATAGAACTTCAATTTTTGGGCTGTTGGGCCTGTTTCAACCAGCTTTGTATTTAGCATTTACGAACAGGTTTAACTCATGAGCTATTGGGATTTAAGACTGGGTCCTAAAACAGTAAGTTCAAGTCTGGTGAGCACAGCTGAGCCTGAGCCGAGCTGCCTGAATCTAAATGAGCTCTGCATTTCAAGCTTGTGATGAGCCTGAGCCAGCCCTGAGTCTAGTCATTGTGTGACAAGCCTGAGCTGAGATGAGCTGGGCAAAGCTCCACTTGTTGATACTACTACTTTTTGTTACTGAAGTCTTCTATGTCAAAACCTGTTCAAACTGTATTGGTGTCTTAAGAAAAGTTATTCAAATGCTTTTCCAGAATCTGAAACCCATGTGATTTGGCTGTGTTTGCCGAGTTGAATGCAATTGCGAAGAAAGAAACAAAAGGTGCATCATTGATAAAGAAAAAAAAAAAAATTAAGAAGGCAATATAGGAGTACCTTTCGGCACCAACAAAGACACTGATAGAAACTCTATAATGCAGTTAGTTCTACTGCAAAAGCTCTACAACAGGACACAAACAACATAAAGATGAAGAAGACATGAGAGACGCTACTTATTACTTCTTTCTATGAAGTAATTCTCTGAACCAGTAGGCAGACATCTTTGGATACCTTTTGAGGTCTTTGTAGTCGACATATACTATGCCGAACCTTGATGTGTACCCAAATGTCCATTCGAAGCTGTCGAGCAGCGACCATGTGAAGTAGCCCATCACATTGGCTCCATCATCAATTGCCTTACTGAGTTGAGTCAAATAGCCCTTGTAGTAGTTGATTCTTGTGGTGTCATGCAATGCCATGGGAAGGGTAGCATTACCAGGATCATCCATGCCTGCCACCAAATGCAAGTGAAATCATATTCAGACCTCTTTGATGTTTCTGTAAAATTTCCCAGTTGAATTACCTATACCAATGTATAAGGAAGAGTAAAGGTATTCCGAAATGACCCATCATATTCCGTTTTACATTAATTGTTAAATAAGCTATTCTTTTACAGAATCATAACTGGGCAGAAATCAGAACACCCACTTTTTCTTCTTTTTTTTGGGGTGTGTGTGTGTGTGTGTGTGTGTGTGTGATAAGTAAACGTTATTGGTTAATTTATTAGTATGTGAAGACGGGTTTTGAACCCAGGTCTGTGGTTTGATACCCACAAACTTTACCAACTTAGCAAGCTGGCATCTTCACAACCACTTTCTCTTTAACTCATACAATGTTCACCACATTCAACATTCAACAACAGTGTTCTTTCCCTTCTCTCCTGAATGGTTGCCATTTTTTTTTTTTTTTTTTTTTTGTATTAATGGGTAATAAATTTAAAAAAAAAAAAAAAAAAAAAAAAATTCAGAAATGGATAACTTCATGGCTTATACCATTTTCTGAGACAATAATGGTTGGGTTCTCATAACGCTCTTTTATGTAGGTCAAAGCCTTGTACAAACCCCACGGTACATTGTGCAGCCAATTAGAATGTGCCTGCAGATGTTCAACTTGTAAAATTAGTAGACAAATTAACATCTACAAAACATGAGGATCTCTCAATCATAATAAATAGATGTGTATCAAGGATTCTAGGTTCCATAAATAGGTCACAAACCCATGAGAAAATGTCACACTTGGTTTAGAACAAGAGACTCCTAGTTCAAAGTGTTTCATCTTATCTATCTAAGAGCAACTTGAAAGAAGCATTTCGATTTCCGTTGGTCCAATCGATACCCCATTGCGTTTAGCTGTGAAAGTTGCAGATAAAAGGGAAAGAAAAACAAATAGTTAGTAACAGAAAAAATAATTTTTTATGGGAAAAATATTTCTAGTACAAGGTACTAGGGAAGATCTTACAAGCAACTCCAACATTCCAGTCATTCTGGTAATCTGTGATGTTCTGCTTGGTCTTATGTGGATCATATACATAGTAAGTAGTATAGTGATTAATACCCACAAAATCTATTGAGCCCTTCACCATTTTAACCTCTTCTCCTGTGAACTTGGGAAGCCTCTCTCCTACAATTTCCTGCATTGTTCTGGGGTACTCGCCATATATAATGGGATGAAGAAATCTGCAAGACCAAGAGAACCATCCAATCCATGAAGGCTGATTACTTACTAGTAAATGATAATATTCCAACCTGCTATTTAATGATGCTAATGTTCTTACAATCCAACTTGAAAATCCTTGGCTCGTTGGGCTGCTAGTTGGTCAGCCTTTCCTCTGGTAAGAGGTTCAAACCAAACAAAGTCCAAGACAATTCCAATCCTCCCTTTTTGTTGTACCTAGGAATTCATAGATCAGATATGGAGACACTTAACAGTCAACAGACACAGTCACCAGGATATAATTGGATCAAAACTGATAAATTGGAAAAGAAGAGATTCTTACCTGATATTTCTCACGGTATCTCTTAACTGCAGCTGCATGAGATAGAATTAGATTACGAAACACAATGTAAGGCTCGGTAGCAGAGTTTCCAGCAGAACAGTTTCCAAATGGTTTAGAACATCTTGAGGGCGGAAAGTATCCAAGGTCGTAACCAAGAGAAGCCACAACTCTTGGCTCATTGAGTGTCATCCAATTCTTCACCCTATCACCAAATGTCTTGAAACAAAAATCCGCGAAATCGGCAAAGTCCTTGCTACATGGTTTGCATCATAAATCAGAATTATAACTACTTGGTTATAGAAAATTAATGCTTAATTGAGGAGAATAGGGATCTGATGCAGGAACTTTCATAGGAAAATAAAAACAGCAATAATAAAAATTGTGTGATTAATAAAATGAAGTGAATAGGCTGAAGTGAAAATCAAATAACCAAAGAAAACAACAAAAGATAAATTAAGATATGATGTTTTTAAAAATCAGCATTGATAATCCTAGTTGTGGTAAAATTTAAGTAGAATTTTTCTAAGAGATTAAGTGGGAAAAAACATTCATATTAAAATTTCTCTAATCTGAATACGTTAAAAAAAGAAAGTAGCATGCCATTGGGGGTATATAAAAGAATAGGATTTCTTCTATTAAATGAGAAAGATGAAAATTTTTGGCCCACAACGTTCCGATACTTGTTGTTGCCCTCATTTGGGCCTACAACGATAACGAATAATGTGATAAACAATAACTCGGTAGCAAAGAATACAACAAGCACGCAAGAGGACTGAATGCCGCAGATTTGTGTGAATCACCACTGCTTACGTCCGCAAGATAGAAAGATCTGAATTGAACAAAGAATTACAAGGCATTTATCAACCCTGTATTCTCATCAAGCCCTACAAGAAAAAACCCAAAGAATCACCCAAGCTGTTTTGCTTGCAACCCTTTATAACCTTTCTCCAAAACCCTTCACAAAATGCTATACATTTTCTCCAATCCAAACATCCCTTTTGTGCATGAACCCTTAAACCCCATTCAGTTATTAAGAATTTTATATAAGTTTTCCTCAAAAAAAAAAAAAAAAAAAAAAATCTATTCTTTCACATTTTAGGAAAATGGACACTTCTAATTTCTAATTTAGAACTTCAAATCTCAGTCATTAGATTTCTCTCTGATCCAACAGCTTAGAAACAAGACACAAATATGACAACCTTCACCTCGGCTTGTTTCACAGCCATTACGTGGTTCTCCTATATATTCTAGAGTATTCTTACTAGAACACCCAACCAAAATCAGGGTTGCCAATTAATATATATTCCACCTGGATCCCAAATAAAATTTCTCGACTTGGTTCACCTCTATGTTGTAAAATAGTAATTTACAAACAAAAATTGGCCTTTGCGTATCATCTACACACACCATCACAACAATTCAGATCTTGCATTATTTGGCTCAATCATAACATGGCCATAAAAGTGTGTAACATCCAAACAGTCAACAAGCCAACATGAAAATAAGGACAGGGTTTTGTCCATTTCCTTGCAAGAACCTCACTATCGCCAACCATTTTGATGACTGTGAAAGAGACTGCCCATGTACCAACTAGAAAAGAAATCCTCAGTGAACTCCTATAACTCCTTTACACCCATGGTTTCCAATTTGTTGTAGACACCACACAATTGATTTTCATGGATCTACCTACAACTACATCTATAGCCGTAGAGTCCAACTGCCCAAGTGATATCAGATTCTTTCACATCTTTAAGACATGCATTACAACATCTCATACAAAACACTCCATCAAGGTATTGATTTTACTATCCCAACACCAATTATGGCATAGATATAGCCATCACCAAAGGAGAAAACACCTCCTTTTCTTAAAAGTATCAAAATATTAATTCCTAGAGAAAACAAGAACATAACAACTCAAATCTAATGTCCAACATAAAGCTAAAGCAACTGTAGTATTTACATCATTTGTAGCTGTGGCTAATTCCCCATGAGGTAATTGTATAATGTGTGGACTGAACTTTGCTTCTAAAATGTATGGTATCATCATAATAGGTATCAATACTTGTAAAGACTATAAGAGCGTCTCCATTGTATTCTTCCTTGTTCTGGTCCACTATGTACCACTAAAGGTGTTGTAATAGAAGAGCCATTACCATTCTTCTTAGCATGTTGTGAACAATCCCTTCTTTAATGGACATAATCTTTAAAATGAAAGCAGTGCAACCTCCCCTCTCTTGTGGGATTGGATCATGGTTTGTCTTTTCCCAATTTATTTTGTTGACAAAGAAATTTCACAACTATAAGTGAATTTATCAAAAAACCCTCAAATCGCGATTGAACATACCATTCACGATTGTCAGAAGCCATTTGCAATTGACAAAGGCAGAAACCCCAATTGTTATACAAATATAAAATCATATTTTAAGCTCCAGACTTTATGACCATGGTTATTTTAGACTCCTAATGCACTCATAAATGTGATATAACAACCCAATTCGTGCACAACTCCACATTGTACAGGTCATCAAAGGGCACCCTATATCATTGAAGATGCAAATTCTGTAGTCTCTTTTGTCTCAGCAAAATCTATCAAATGTTCACAAGGATAATATAAGATAAGAGCAATAGTAGCACTCCAACATGAACAAGGATTCAACCACAACCATTGATCAAGAATCAAAATGGACAATCAACACAAATTTAGTTACAAAAAATCAAACTTCTAGAAGACTGCAGTTGGACTTTAAGAAGACCAAGAACTCTTTTCCAGCTGGCCAACCACAAGTCCTACAGGGATTCTACAACAACCAGTGTCTATATAAATCCCCTACTTCATACATTGGGGTACTTTTTCATTCTACGACTTTAGGTCACAAGCATTCAGCTCTCAAGCATTCAAGTTCTCAAAAAGCAATCATATTTCTTCAAGCTTGCATGTCCAAACCTCTGCAACAGCTTCAAGTTTCAAAAAGCATCAAGATCATCAAGAATCAAGCTAGATGCAAGGTATTTTGTTGTTTGATTTTAGTAAATGCATTCCAAGTAATAAATTTGTAAAAGAAGCATGTTCCAACATGTTTTCCAGAAGCATGCCTTAAATTAAAAATTTTTTTTTTTATCATCTTTTTTTTTTTTTTTTTTTTTTTTGCTGTTTTGCTTGATTACAATGTGCAACAAGTTGGTTCCAATCCGAAGTTTGATTGTCTCCAGCAATGTAGGTAATCATAATTAACAAGTCTCATACATGGGATTTGGAGTGATCATCCCCTACATAAAACAATAAACCGGCTGGATAACAATTAGGTAATTTGAACACAATTTCAACACAACGAAATTTAGTGTTACATATTCTCTGTTGATTCATAAGCCATCAACCCTTTGCCTAGTGCTCCCTCAAGACTAAGTTTTCTCTTAATCTTATCATGGAGAAACTTTGGCATGGCTTCATCCATTTAAGTTGTATCAAACAAGAGCAGAGTCACCAAGTACTAGTACAAAAAAGAAAACAAGGTAAGAAGCAATAGGACATTGTCTTCTTCATCCAACTTGGCATCAACCTTGTATAGTTGATCCAAGATTTGGTCAAAAACATTAATGTATTCCAGGGATTCTAGTCTTTAGCTATTTTTAAAGCATACAACTTCCTCTTCAACTATAACTTGTTGATCAAACTCTTCCCATGTAAAGCTTCTCCAACTTCTCCCAAAATTTTGGTGTTGAATGTTCCTCCATAACATTAAACAGAAGTTTATCTTCCACTTGAGATTCTCTATAGCAAAGGCATGTGTAACAATCGTGTAGTGATCACCATGGGCTAACACATGAATGTACAAAGTTATATCCATCTGAAGAAGCAATCCTAGGCATTACAAGTATCAACATACTAAAGAGATTGTTTTATCACAGCAATGCATAGCTCCATATGTCATTTGTATGTGTGGCATCATTACTTTTATATCCTATAGCTCACATTTGTGTTACTACATTAACTAACCATTATAAGATTAGCACACCATTCTTCCTAACAATAACCATGAGAACCTTGAAACTAACCAAATGAGAAACTTTAGAATCAAAGATTATTGCATTAGATCAAAAACTAATCTATAGCTCATCATTTATGCAGAAGAATAGAAATATAAAATAAATGGAAGGTAGCACTACTGCTTAAAACTATACTAACACAATTTCATCGCTTAGAAACCCTTTGTACTTCTGCTCAAGCGCTTCTGGAAGATCGAAGTGATAGAGAGTTGCATATGGAGTAATGCCTATAGGTCCCATAAGAAAATCAAACTGTCAATTCAATCAATAACATGTGATAAGTAACAACTAGATTATTTAATAAATAAATAAAAAAAAAATAGATCGGAGGTATCATTTTCATATTTGATCGAATGAGAAAAATGATGGGTCCAATGCAATTTCACCTAGTGATGGCCACCATTTTGTATCAATGATCATTCTTCTGTACTCCATAGTGATGTCATGGTCCCTCAATCCAACGAGTTGGACCATCACTTGTATCAGGAAATGACAGTAATTTCATCTTTCTTTCTCTCTTTTCCTTTAATATATGAATTTGTATATGCAATTTACCTTTCTTAAGCAAATAGTTAATCAACCTATTGTAATAAGAAACTCCTTTCCAATTAACCTTCCCGGTTCCATCTACACAAAAAGAGACATAAGAGGCATTTTACACATAAGCCATCACATTGCAATTTCATAATAAAAGCTAGGGTACAACCTTGTAAAATTTAATAAAAATAGTATGACTACTTGGGAAAATCCTGGGCCACGAGATTGAGAATCGGTATGCATCAAAGTTCAACTTCGCCATGATATTCACATCATTCTGCAACCAGATACATTTAATTTACTTTAATTTTGCATCAAAAAACAAAAAAGGGAGCCTTACCCAATTTATGGGTGTATACAAACTAACCAAGCTAACTCAAGCAAGTTTTCAATCACGACTTGCCTTGAGCTAAGGCTGATCATAGCCTAAGGAATCACTAGCCACCCTATGCCTTGGGCCATGCTAACAAAGATAAATGAGTTACTAACTTGGCGTCTTATTTACCAAAATAAATAAATGATAAAAACTTGGCGTCTTGTTTTTTCAGGTTCTATTATACGAAATACTATGGTATCATAGATGTACCCTTTTTTAGTATGATACCACAAAATCCATGTTCAATGTTACATAAAGAGAATGATTGTATGTGTTGACATAGGCCTATGTAGGAGTGCCATTGATTGACACATGTTTTTTTTTAATTTGTTGTCTCTTTTTTTACACTGAACACTTTTTTGAACCCCAAACACAATATGTGTCAGCCTATAATTTACCATAAACACTACGGACACTTTGTCATCATAAAACATTTTCTTCCCATCTAGAACATAACTCTTGTACTGTTCTAGGTTTCATCCAACCTAAAACAGCAGGAGTAACCTAGAGCAGCCTAAGATACTTTGTTCGGTACTTATTGCCTCCTGTGATTGATCCCATATTTTTCCCCCAGGATTTGGTGCACCCCCTTAACAAATGCCTAAGGTCTCAAAAAAGTGACTTACTCTTTTTGGGGGGCATGATTTTCACTCTTCAACACTATCGCCCCTGCATACGGGTGGACCTTGGGGCGTTCATTAAGGGGGCACACCAAATTCTAGGGGTGACACAGTATGGCCTTTCAAATGGACTCCTATCTACCTGTTGATCCCACAAAGATCATCACCCAATAAGATAAAGAACAAGAATAGGTTGCTTAATGCCCTTGACAACTGGTTTAATGAGTTGGGTTTGGTTTGGTTCGGTTTAAACAAACTATTTCTAGATAAGGTTGTGATGAGGTGTCGTGAGACTAGGTATCACTCACACAATTTGGACAAGCATATAAGACGTTAAAACAAAAATGAGAGGAGAGAGAAATTACGAAAGAATTCTCATCTAATTTGATGTGGGATATGGTCATACCCCTCATCTATTTACATTTATCCAAACGATGTGAGGGAAAAGACATACCCTTGTCTAGATAGCCCTTGGTATATATAACACCCATAAATGTAGGGTTGTGTTGGTTCAACACGATACAACTCTTTCTTTACGTAGATAACTTTTCATGAGAGAAAAAATAAATAAAGTTGTATTAGTTGAGAAACCAACATAACTCTTCTCAAGGAGTTGCATATTCCAGAACACAGAACTCTTTTCAAGGAGTTGCATATTCCAAGAGGACTCTACAAGAAGAGTTGTCACAACCTTTTCTCAAGAGTCCAATTTCCAGGGGATACCTTGTATTGAGTGTGATCAACCAGAACCACCCCATACGTTTCTACACTACCTACCTCATTACCTACCTACCTCGTTGGTTTACCTTCATACGAGCTTTCGATCTTCTTTCTACATTTGATTGAGCTTATTCCTCAAATACAGAAACAGATCTGAAACCTTCGAAAAGATAGAAGTTTATCTCATTTAAAAAACAAGAACAGAGCTAAGACCAGTACAAAACCAAGCACAAATAGCTAGAGCATAGCAGCATTAGAAAAGGGGAAGGTTGGGGTAGCAGCAAGGGCGAGGGCATCTGGTGTTGAGCTTTTGTTATCAAAATGGTAAACCCAACACATCAATCATACACTAGAGGGAGATGTTATGGTTTCAATACCCATGGTACCCTACAGGTAGATGTCAAGGTTTCAATACCTATGGGCGTGCCTTGGATTTGAGTGTTCGTCACGAGGGAAAAGACGGCACAATATCCTCTGTGATGCCCCATAAAGCAAGACACAAGAGGGTGTGACCCATTCACTTTTGGGATGTCCCATCACCCCCGAAAGTGAATGGGTCCTACCTCCTTGTGTCTTGTCTCACGGGGCGTCGCATAAGGGGGTGTCGCAGAGGATATCAACTCGGAAAAGACACCCTTGTCTAATAGCCCTTGGTCACAAATGATTTGCACCCTTTTGAATTAAGTGTTTCTTTATATGGGCACCTATTTTTAACTTGAGAATTTTTTAACCCAGCAAATGTTCCTCGGATGAAAAAATCTCTGTAATGTCTATGGTGAATTATAAGCTAACACTTCTTGTGTTGGGGATAAAAATGTCTAAAACGAGTGTTTAAGTTGAAAAATAAGTGTTCAAAAAAGAAACAGTGCTCCCCTTAACGAACACCTAAAGTCCTCCACATAGGACTCAATCATGCTGAAAGAGGTGTTTTTCACTTTTCGACATGATGTATCCTCCCCTATTAAGGGGATCAAAAAGAGTAATGCAAGGATAGGATATATTGACCCATACTCTAGGGATACTGTGTTGAATTCTGTAGCAATCTTGGATGCCACATCACTCATAAAAGCTGCCGAGTTCAGTAAACTCAATAAAATAATAGAGTGGATTTTAAGGTCTTTAGGTTGTAGTTGTGCCATCGGTTTTCCCGTCCTCAAGCTGCCTATATATCCCCTTTATTGGCGAATCAAGGCAGATGTAGTTCTATTAGACTGATCCGAGTCATGGAGGTGTCGTTATCACATTTCTTGAGGATAGTCGAGGCCTCCCACTTTATTTGCAAGAGATCGTAAGTTTCCTAACCCCGAGATACAACCAAGCTCGGACCATGTCCTATCTCTCAACGAGGTGCACTCCCCAGAGAGACCCGACACCTCCCATACAACTTATTGCTCATTCATAGTCGGGTATGCATAAAATCAAGTGACAAAAACATGTCTAAATTTTATTAAAATTTCAGCACAATTTCGCCTTAGGAAGGTGAACCTCATATGTCAAAACCAAGTCACGAAGACAATGACCTCCAACACAGTGTCGTTCCAAAGGAACCACTGTGTGAGGATTTGGAGCCCATGGACTCAAGTTGCCACCTCTTGCAAAGGAGCGAGTCCATATGCAAAACAGACCTATGGTCCAAGGACAAAAAGTGAAAGAATGAGAGAGAGAACTCCATTCGCGGGCTTGAAAGGCCATGGCCATTTGGCCACTTCTTTTCTCCTCTTCTTCCTCTCGGCTCTCCTTTCTTGTTCTCCTTCCTTCTCTTGCTCACTAGTGGGTTTTAGCCCACTTTGGCCCCTTTTGTAAACCCCCAACCACCCTGGACAATTATCCAAATTCGGGTGGCAATCAATCAAGCAAGCATGGATGAATAGACCCTCAGAGTGGGTCTTTCTTACGTCAGACACAACTCTAGCTCCGTTCCAGGTCATCGCAGATGAGCCTAGCCCGTGGCGAATGGACCTTGTCCAACTCATTCGCGCACTTAGTCATGGCAAATGGACCCGGTCTAGATCATTCATGCACTTGGTACAACCCATTCGCGCACCCCTGACCATCTCATTCATGCACTTTGGTCCATCTGAGTCCAGTCCGTGGCGAATGGACTTGGACCTTCTCATTTGCGCACTCCAGCTCGTGGCAAATGAAGTTTGGTCCATCTCATTCGCGCACTTAGGTTCATGGCGAATGGAGTTGGTCCATCTCATTCGCGCACCTTTGAGCCTTCTCAGATGTGCACTTTGGTTCAGCATTTTCGCATACTTTTCTGGTTCATTCCCACACTGGGTCATCCGTACACTGGTCCAAGTTTGAACATTTTTCCTATGACTAACCCGGTTCTACGAGAACCCATCTGAGATGTCAAAATGAATCTTGTGACCCTAATGCAACTCGTGACGATGCACACGTGCGAAGTGCAAAGTGCACCTCAAGCGCCTTTGCGTCCAAGCCCTTGCCCGAACACGTGCCCGTGCATATGCGTAAGGTGTTATGCACCTTCCTACACTGTAGCAACAAGCTAGAGAAAGAGGGCTCTCAAAATACACAAGGTAGTGGGAGTTCTTAATCTTATATAGTATAAATAGTTTTTCCAAGTTTCCCATGTGGGACTATTCTCAAAAGCAACTTTTGAACAATTTTGAAAACACTAAAGAAAAAAATTCATTAAAGGCTTTTAATGCCTCTTTAAAGGCTTTTAATTCCTTTCGTTTTCAATAATCCCCCACTTGTTTTAAAAATTTTCGAAAATAGAAATTACGGGCAATAAGCGAGATCACTGTGCATTAGTGCATGGTGGATGTCCCTAGGACCAGCACTTTGTATAATAAACTGGTACCTGTCTGAGAACATAGTGGAGTACCCTGGAACTAGTATTTCTTTAGACAAACTCATCTCATTGCACGCACAATCCTCTAGAAAGGGTTTACACATCTTATAGTCGGCATTTTTGAGTTTATGCTCATCCGGGATTTACTGAAGGGCTCTAGAGACGACCTTAATCTCATAAGAAGTGACTAGCTTCCACCCTCAGGAAGGTGAGTATCATATTTGGTATCAGAGTACTAGACTTCGGGTAATGATGTACTCTTTTGAGATTCATCAAAAGTGTGTTTCAGCTCTACCAGGGTATGTTTCAACCCAACTAGGACATTTTCATCCCATATTAGGTATGTTTCAACCCATCAGAGCATGTTTCAGCTCAACTAGAGTTTGTTTCAATTCATCCAGAGTATGTTTCAACTCAACCTGGGTGTTGTTTCAACTCAACCTGTGTGTTATTTCAACCTAACCCGAGTCTCCAAATTAAACTCATTGAGAGAAACCGATTGTAGTCCTAGATTTGCCATGATTCTCACTATGTTCTCAACCTTCCATCAACAGTCACAGATTGTAGGCTTGAAGCACTACTCCATAGTATCTCTTTTATGGCAATGTCATAGGAATGGACTATAGTCATTAAGTGACAGTTGTGCTTTCCCATAGTATTGACTCGTTTACCCATTGAACCTTCAGGTAGCTTAAGTTGGTTTCTCATTGAACTTAAAACAACCAGGTTGGGTGACCATCAGCACCACCTTCTAGGTATATCTGATCCTTTCGACATTCAGAGAATAAAATCTCTCAGGCCTTTTTCATAGAGCAGGTTAACCATCATGTATTGATCTACACTTCAGATAGCCCTAGGCTTATCGTGTATCAACACTTCTAACATGCATGTCTTTTAAATAATGCCTTTATCACTTATTAAGTGATTTTCTGACATTTCTATCCATCAAGCACCTCCACTTGAATTTTCTTAACAAGTGTCCTTCAGGTGTTACAACCTGAATAACTAAACACAAGTGTCCCACAGGTATTCAAACTTGAACAAGTACATAATGTACATCACGTACTTCAGGCACACTGTCCTGATTCACCAGACATCGAGTTATCTCTCAGTAACCAACTGAGTTCCACATGACTTATGACACTATTATACATCAGATCTCTATTTAAACTTATCAAATGGTCAATGCTCACAACATATATATTTGTGTGTCCATTGATATCACCATTCCTTACTACATGTTCCTCAAATAGGATTTATGGCTCTAATTCCGAAGGAATAAGCCACATACACTGCTTTCGGATTTCATGGAGCTTCCTCCTATCCTAGCAACCACGGATTCGGATTTAACGAAATCCTATAATAGGGAATTTGTTGTGTTCACAAACACTAGCATATCCATTCTAGATGGATTTCATGGCTCTTCGTATCCTCAATACATTTGAACCAAACCTTTTAACAATTTAATGGCATTCACATGTTCATCTCATGTATCTACTCCTATGACATTTTTTAAGGTATTCTCGGACTAGCATAGTCCATGGCTTATTAATGGCCATTTAAAATTGTGTTTCTAGATACTGAGATCTCTTTCAGCCAAATGATGATCTCATGTTAGATTTTGTCAATATCACGGGTGTTACTGTCTAGACACACTCAATCACATTGAGTTTTACCCTGAGAGCTAACACTTAATATTTTGGATTGTGTACATCAATCTCATTCTATCCTTAAAGATAGACTTGCTCTACAGAAGTCAATAGCAACCCTAGGTCTTTCATGTCAATTCTTGACTAATAGACCCTTGTGTCTAAGACACTACTGCACCACATGTAATTCTCATTACTCTTTTCAGACAAACAAGGCATCATCTGGATTCAAAATCCATTGCCATTGAGGGTACCACAACACATCATGCCATGATTCAGTGTTCCTCCTAATGTACTCTAGGATTTCTAACACATTCTAATCATTGTCGATCATGACATTCTTCTGACTGCGACATGTGATGGCTTTCTTAAGTTTATCCTCTTAGGAAAACTTCTAGACTCATCTGATTTAATAATCAGAAATACTTACACAATCAGAACGACCATCTGATGGATTTTACTAAACTTAGGGCATCTATCATAGAACTAAGTTCTTTTGTCTAACAAAGACGACAACAGTGGCCACAGTCAACAGAGAAGATATTCTTCTGTCACACCATCAGAATTGAGTTTCATCCGAAAGCTCTTTTCATCTTGATTGGTGCATGCCCTTCTAGGAAGATCCATCACACTCTTTCGAGTGCAATCCATTCCATCTACCATCACAATCCTGATGATTGCATCATCCATCAATGTATAACAGTGTATTGCCACATGGTCTTATGGTAGACTTAGATTTTCATCTGCCATAATCAAATATGTTTGGTTTTCTTCATTCTAGCATCCATCTGAGGTTTTTGGTTTTCACCATTCCTCAGAATCACTATTGTTTGTTGATACAGGCCTCCTTACCCCCGCTATTTCTAAGATTTACTCAAAGAAAAGTGATCTTACTACATCTAGAACTTAGACTCACTAATCCTTTGGGGCAGGTATTCCAGAATACCAATCTTTACAAGATTGTGGCCCAGTATCCATAAAACACTCATATGTTCCTCTTTGTCCAACCTTGGAGGCTTACCTAACAAGCTTAATCCATCTTGTGGATTTCCTCCATGTTCATATTCAATATGGAGCTTCCAAAGCAGATAAACACTCACAAGGCATCGTTCTGTATGAATGGATCATTCTGAACTCTTCACGTAAGCCATCGGTCTACCTGTGGATTATCATTCAGCTACAATTCACACAGAGTGTTAAATGCTGAAATTCAGTCACATTTGTTCCAGACAGAGTTAACTAGTTCAGAATCCTAATGCTCTCTTAGATCTTAAAATCTAATTCTAGAGCTATCGGAGCATTAAACTCTAGCCTTGTACCCATGAGATTAATAATCTCAACTTAGCTATATACTTACCACTGTGTCCCAAGTCAGTTCACTAGACTTGTACATACCAGACTGACTGAATCTCAAATAATGAACACACAACTACAGGTCAACTTAATCAGACTTAAATCCTAATGGATTCATTCATCGCTCACAAGAACATTCAAGACGAGCACATTCCTAATGTCAAAGCATCGAGGACTTCCTATCGAAGTGCGGGCCTCCTATGAATCACAACTTAACAGAGTCTTATCTAACGGCCTAGATATAGAGGTACTAACAACGATATGTTCAGCATCACGCCCCCACTAGTTTATGGGAACTGACCATATCCTTGACATTTGTATATGTCAACTCCTACTGGTAATTATATATATATATATATGTCACATCTTTCGGTGTTGATAGCAGATCAACTGCCGCAAATGCCTCGTCTTATCCTACGTGTCTTAACTTAAAAAGTCATTTCCAAGAAGATGATGGGCATAAGTCAACTCAATTGATTTTTCACAACCGTAAGGTTTCTTGACCCTATCACCTCATTGAGATTTTCATTCATTTTTCGTGTATTTATCATTCTAATTGATGAAATAAGTTATAGTTAGACATCACCTCAAAGCACCTAAGGGCCTTCACATGGCTTTAATACTTGTCTTCATCTACTAGGGATTCCAATATGACACACTTACAAGTGTTTTGACTTGTCTTGACACCGTGTATCATTTCTGTAACCAACCAACAAAGGGCATGGTGGTTCACTAACATGGAACCCGTGGGATTTGGCTTTCAACTAAGTATACAATCATAGACATCTCTAAGTGTCCTAACATGTCAGTTTCCTTAGAAACATTACTCAGTTCCGATGACTTACATAAGTCATGTACTAATTTAGACCGACCACCCTAATGCATCTCATAGCATGTCTAAACATGCTCACTAGTCATAACTACAGGTGTCGAAGATTTTAGCTTCACAAGCATAGAAATCTTCATCTTCTGTTGTATGCAAAAAATTAACCTAATCCCAAATATGTAATAGTCACAAGACTCTACATTAGCAATGATATCCTCTGGTGACAAACAGTCCATTCGCAAAAAATACCAAATCGTAACTTATGGTCGCGAGAATGGTCTAATCGCGAACTCCCTTAGTCGCGAATAATACTTTAGCATTTTATTCGCGAGCTTACGCGAATTGACCTATTCGTGAGCTTTTCATTCACGAACTTGTCATTCGGAAGCGCTCATTTGCGAATTGCTTATTTACAAACTATGGTCCCTGTTCTAGAACTTTAACTTTCTAGCCATTTTGACACGGGAGTGGACATATCCTCAAATTGTTGGATCCTATAGCGATCATGGATGTCACATCACCTACAAAAGCTGCCAAGTTCAGTAAACTCAATAACGTATAATAGGGTGGATTTTAGGGTCTTTAGGGTGTAGTTGTGTCATCAATCTTCCCATCCTCAGACTACCTACATACCCCCTTTCTAAAGGAATCAAGCCAGATGTAGTTCTACCAGACTAACCCGAGAAATAGAGGTGTCGTTATCACATTTCTTGAGGATAATCGATGCCTCCCACTTTATGTGTAAGGGACCGTAAGTCTGCTAACCCCGGGATACAACCAAGCTCAGACCATATCCTATCTCTCAACGAGGTGCACTCCCTAGAGAAACCCAATACCCTGT
>JAOXJP010267091.1:0-50130 GCA_025762735.1 Platanus orientalis
ATTTATTTAAAAGAAATTTTAAATATTTTATAAAGATCCTATTCACCCCCCCTCTAGGATCCATTTCGGGAATTTCATAGATGACTCTCCTCGAATAGGCGATGCAATTGGTATAATTGCTTTATTGATGTACTACAAATTTTGATCTTCAACTTGTTCTTCATCATTTAATTCTAAACCCAACGACTAATAATTATCTTTCCACTTAATGGCTTGTACAACTTCTAACCCTTTGTCACATTATATTATTAAATAAAAATATATTTTTTGTCTTTATCATCAAACTTCTTTTTGATTTCATTAGGTACACACATGCAATACATCTGAATCTAAAGTGTCCAACTTTGGGTTTTTGACCAGTCCATGTTTCTTGTGGGATTTTATCTTGAACAGTTTTGGTTGTGAAACTATTTAATACATAGACTGCACATGCAACAACTTCTATTTAGAATAATTTTGATAATTTTTAAAATTTCAACATGCATTTAACCATGTCCAAAATTGTTTTTTTATTTTTATTTTTTGCAGATACCTCATTTGTTGTGGGGTATATCTAATAGTTAACTAATATTTAATATCATTTTTCTTAATAAAATAATCACAATCCATGTATTCAACATCCCTATCAATTCTCAAAATTTTAATTTAAAAATGACTTTATTTTTCCACAAAGCCTTGAAATTTTCAAAAACATCGCATGCATTTGATTTATGCTTCAAAAATTAAACTCATGATTTTTCACTAAAATCATCAATAGAATTTATGAAATACATGTTATCTCCATTTGAAACGACTTCTAATGGGCTACAAAAATCTAAGTGAAGTAGTTCCAACGACCTTATGTCTCTTTAAGATTACCCAATAGGAAAATTACATCAATGTTGCTTTCCCAAAATACAAACCTCACATGCTTTATCTTCAAATAATAATAATAACATGTGATAACCCCAATACCATCTTCTTCCTAGCAAACAAATTCAGACTATCAGAATTTCTGTGCCTAAACCGCATGTGTCAGTTTTTACAAAAAAAAAAATAAAAATCTCTATGTACTATAACCAATTATCACTATTCATTATAGAACTAAAACAAGGTAAATTTTCACATTTAATATTTGAAGGAAAAAATCAATTTGGAGTCATATTTACCTTTGTTATTAGTCATTTCCAAACATCACTAATGATGTATATACCCTTGTTAATGCAAATATCATAATCTCTTTTTAAAAGCTTCTCTATGCTTAAGAGATTTTAGATGAGGCTAGGAACATGATACACATAATAGGTATATTTATGAGATCCATTTTTCAATTTTATGAAAAATTTTCTTTTTTCATCACAATAATTTTTGTATCATTCTCAAAATTCACATCTGACCACACCGTATCTTCAAAATCAGAAAACATATTTTTTTATCATATTTATGATTACTACAACCCATAACTAAAAAAATGCACATTCTCATGGTTTTCTTTTGCAACATTACATGTTAATAATAATGTTTCAAAATTATCATCATCATTTTGAACAACATTGGCATGTAAATCTCTATTAAAAGATTTTTTAAATATGCATTCAGACTTGTAGTAACTATATTTTTTACAATAAAACATTGAATTTATGATTTATCATACCTCTTATTTGAATCAATATATTTACCTTTCCATCGTTTTGAATTAGGCTTTTCTCTCCACTTATTTATCAAATCTCATCATTTCTATTGCTTACTCCCTTCTTCTTGGGACTCTCATTTTTTTTTAGTAAAAACCATGTTTGGAGTGCTTCTTCAATTGTAATTTCTGACTTCTTTATCATCTTCTGATCATAGGCTTGAAGTGAACCCATGAAATCATCAATCGTCATGACAGTAAAATCTTTCGACCCTTTAATAGCTGTCACCACATACTCTCATTGTGTCGTTAAGGTCTGAAAGATTTTTCCATAATCTGGAGATCTCCTATATTATCACTATTAGCTCTTATTTGATTTACAAGAGCTAGCACTCAATTATGTAATCAAAGATGATTTCTTACTTTTCGATTTGAAGAAGTCCAAATTGTATTTGCAAGGCTTGCATCCTTACTTTTTTTTCACTTTCACCACTCCTTTGTAAGAATTCATCATGGTGTCCCAAGCCTATTTTGATGTAGTTGAATATATAACCTTCTCAAGAATTGACACATCTAGTGGGTCTCGATTTTCATAGTGCGTTGGAAAAATTGGCTGAAATATTGTTTTACCCATTTGTTGACTTGAATAGAAGCGCCAGTACTAGGAGTTGTGTCAAAATTAGATGCTAGCATATCCAATGTTTGAAAAAAATATAAACGGGTTTCTAATATTTCTTCTATACTCTATTCAATGCATACTTGTGGCTTTGTTTGATTGTATGGAAAGTTGAAGTTTGTATGGAAAAGTAAATTGACTTTTTTAGCTGCACAATTTTCTTCATGTTTGATTATGTGGAAAGTTCTAGAGATAGAAAATGAGTTTTTCTAACCACCTTCAAACTTTCCAAAAAATGAAACTTGCATTTTCTGTAAAAAAAAGATGGATTTTTAATTTCCTTTTTAAAAACTTTCAAAAACTTTATATTTCCTTCAACTTTCCATTGGCAACCCAAACACCTTTTCGAAAGTTGAGAGAAATTAGATTTCACTTCACTTCACCTTTAATTTACTTTACTTTACTTCATTTCACATGCAATTAGACATGGTCTCTGTGCTTGTATGATTTTTTTTTGATTTGTTGGTTTCACAAAAACTTTTATCTACAATATCCAAAATCTCTTGATATTTAAACAGGAGTTGCATCTAAATCATCTAGTTCTAATTTTTTTCCCATCAAACCACGAGAATTGCGGATAACTTGTAGTGTTGTTCATTGCAATCAACCCTAAACAAATCGGACTCAAATAACACTTGTAGGAACCCAAACCCCTAAATAGATCAATAGATACTAATCCAAAACCTTTAGGACTAGTTTCAGAACAACAAACTAAACAATGAGAAAAAAATTCGATCAAGTGTTAAGACTGACAAAGCTCTTTCATAAACCAAGTAAACTTTATCTTTCTCTCCAAAATTGCTTTCAACTCAAAATTCCAAAAATTACATGCATACATTTTAATTTCTATCTTCCTTTATATATCCTAACAACCAATAAAACAATGAAACCTATTTAATAACCAACTCTTTGACTTTTGTTTGAATAACAATAACAATAACAAACTAATAAAGAATCTTAACAAACTCTCTAAACCAAAACGAAACTAAAAACATTAATAACTAATTAATCAATGTGATTTAATTCCATCATCCTAAACCTTTAAGAGATGGATTGATTATGACAGTGAAGGGCCATGTACAAAAATGCCAAAAGTTGTTTTCAGGTGTCTGTTTGATGGCAAAGGATCTTTGCAAGTTAAAAGCAAAACCCTGACAACAAATAGCGGTGTTGTTCAATGCACACCATGTTATAAAAATTTTAAAATGTCTTCTCAAAATTTAAAACTTTGGACGATGTGGCGTGATTAAACAGTACCACCACTTGTCACCAGTTTTTTAACTGCAGATCCTTTCCCATGTTTGATTTTATCCTAATCAGTAATTAAAACTCTAGTTAGACTGCACAATTATGCGTTACACGATAAGATATGACCTTTGAGCGAATGGCATAACATGATAAATTCACCGGACAACCAAAAAGTTGGGATAAGGCTTTCTTAAGTTGTAGCATTCCACCAATTTTAGAAACAAATATATTATAACCTGTTTGGCAGCCACCTGTAATGTAATAATTTCATTGGAGTTTCTCAAGACATTTGTAACCATGAGGTGATGATTTGTAGTGAACTCATTCAAATTTAGACTGATTTGTTAATTACAATTAGAAATTAAGTCATTTTAGGTTTTTCTATAAAATGAAATGACTAATGTTATCAAACACAAATCGGTGCAAGTCTGAATGGTTTCATTGCAAAACCATCCCATTGCGGCTAAAATGCCTAACAAACTCAAATGAAATGATTACATTACAGGTGGCTGCCAAACACAGCCTAAAAAATGAAGATAATTTCAAAATTTCTGAGGAAAAAACACAGTTCAATTCTCCTTAGTCAAACTAGGTTGATTAATGCCACAGAACCAATTCTCTGGCAACACCTCTCAAAGAGAGATGGTTGTCGCATTGCCTCTCCATGAAAGAAGTCTTGGGATGAATTTTCCAGAATCATTCCACATGTGATTGCATAGATATTTATCTACTTCACTAAGTAGCGTGAGTCCAGCGCTATGATGGTACAGCCTGCCAAGTGGCCCTACAAAAAGGAAAAACCTATTTTTTTCAATAGATTAGATGCTTTCAACTAATTTGAATCATCATGATTTTAGAAAAAGGATAAAGAAAAGAAGGAAACTCATGCCATGAGCGGCAAGTGGTCACCAAAAGCTGCATGAAGAATGGACGGACTTCGATATAAAAGCTCTTACAAAAAGAACACTGATTCAATGATTCTTGAATCTCTTTCATGCAGCAAAGGATCTTCTCCTACCGGCCTATGACCTGCTAAGGTCTTGTGTCTAATAGGTGGTAGGAGATGATTGGCGGGAAAAAGTGAATTGCATTTTTCAAAAATTGTAATTCACTTTTCCCTCCAATAATATCCTGCCACCTGTTAGACAGGACCTTAGCGGGTCATAATAACTGGTAGGAGAGGATCCGGTCTACTTTCATGCTCATGTCATGCCAAATACTGCAGATTGCTGCAATTGTATTAATCATGATGGAAAATACAACATAATGGTGTTAGGGGATGGACACATCCAATGCTGAAAAGTGATAAGCACCCCCAAAAAGTGTAAATCATTTTTCGACACTGATGCGTCCTTAATGCTTTTCGAATGCTTCAGTACAAACTTCATTCATATGTAATCCAAGCCCCAATCATGAAGGGGTGAATGGATAAAAAATGCTCACCTTAACGAATGCTAACCACTGTTCATTGTCAGGCATCAGACACATCAGTGCCGAAAAGTGAATATGCCCCCCAAAAAAGTGAAAATCACTTTTCAACGTTGATGTGTCAGCCCCTGACAAGGAGCAGTGATGAGCGTTTGTTAAGGGCAGCGTTCATAAACAGATCCCATGAAGGGATATTGAGCTCAAATGGGCTTTAACACAGATAATCAAGGGCTTCCTATCCCCCTCCCCCCTTTGGAATTGTTGACTGTCACAATTTAATGCACGACTTGCAATACAACGAAAGAGGTAACATATATCGTGGATATAATGTTATTAAACGGGATTGAACCCATGCCCTCTCTCTAAGAGAGATGGTGATGCCACTACTGAGACTGACACAAAGAGCTCCCTATCTGATGGACTGCTTAAAGTTGCCATCACATGTCCAACAATGTCCAGACCCCACAATTGCATGGGGCTAGACTATCGGAGACCAATACCCAGAATGATGAGATGATTCTTTTTTGTCAGATGAGAAAGTTGGTGCAAAATTTTCCACCCTCCTAAGTCCCAGGTGGTAGCATGATCCCATCTCACTGACTCCGATTAGGTGCAAATGAATTTTGTGAGACCTGTGCAAATTGCACCAGAGGGGCTGACGCATCAGTACCAAAAAGTGATTTACATACACTTATCACTTTTTGGCCCTGACGTGTCTGCACACTGATGCCGTTAAGGCAGTTCTCATGAAATTCATTTTTACCTAATTTTTTCTGGGCTGGGATTAGGTACGGAGATTTGCTTTTCCTGATGTATTAGGATGACATCAGGGAGCTGAGTATCAGTACCTAAAAGTGACTTTCACTTTTTGGGGGGTGCTTATCACTTTCCAGCACTGATGTGTCCACCCCCTAATGCTAATCCTAATACATCAGGAAAAGCATATTTCCGTATATAATATTTTCTGATTTTTTCCTCATCTTACTTGCACTCAATTTCCATTGGATGCTGGAAACTTCCCCACAAATATCTCATGGGTGTGTGATTAATAATTCCTCCACAATTAACACTTGAAAACACTATAGCATCACACTAAGCAGCTGTAACGAAGGAAAATAACTGGGCGTTGAAGGCCAACTGCTACTTCTGCCTGAAAAAAAGTGGGTTTCAATCTCGAAACCCAGATCGCAGAGAGGGTGAGAGAGATCGATCTTGCCGAGAAAAATCGATTCGATCACCAACCCACATGGAAATTGGCTGAAATTCCGACTGTGAGATCGGATCTCTGCAGTCTATTGATGGAGGTAGGCCATGGCGGCCATCATTGGATTAAGAGACGGAGTTTCGACCGGCGGCAGCGGCGGCGGCTTGTATTCTCCAGCGAAGGAGAAGGCCGCGAACCGAGGTGTGTATAATAGCCGGTCGCCGCTTCTTCTCCGTCGGATCCGGCAGTTGCTTGGGGTCACCAAGGTTAAGTTCCTTCTTGCCGTGTGTGTTCTCTTTGCTGTTGTTTTCATCGTCTCAAGGATCGGTTCTTTGATGGGATGGAACCCTCACTACCCTTCGTCGGTTTCTTCTCCTTACAGGTAAGCACCGTGGCCGTTCGTTTATCCGATCATCTCAAGTTTTTATTGGTTCTTTGTTGGATTGGTTGGTTATTTTTTGATAGAACCCTATTCCTATCAGTAAAAGAAAATAAATAAATAAACCAGAAAAGAGTTTTGAGGGAATCAGACCTCCAAAAGCATAAAGACAAATATTATTTTTTCCTTGATTGAATATAACTCGCAAGCCTACAATTATATAGCCTCAGCAACTGAGAAGGCAATAGCAATAAGGGAAAACAACTAATGTCATCCCCTAATGGATGCGCTCTACCTAAATGGAAAGAGGTGAACAAACATTCTTAAATAGAAATAACAAGAAAGGAGACGGATCATTCCCCAGTTCTCAAGGTTGTAGTGCCAAAATGGTAATCCACCAGGTCCCATATCTTAAACAATCGAATCATTATTGGTTCATCCTCTCCTTTCATAACCAGACAATCAATCACCTCAAGGTTGTAGCGCCAAAAAGGTAATCAACCAAGGTCCCATATCTTAAACAATCAAATCATTATTACTGCATCATTTTTTTTAATTTCTCCTTTCATAACCAGACAATCAATGACTTGATTATGTGTGTTATAAACTTCATCTATAGCCAAGATGTGATAATTTCTTGTCTCATAATCACCCTAAGAACTTGGGCTTTTCAAAACATTTGCATAAGTTCAAGAGTTTATCCTTATGATCATCGTTCATCTTTAAATTGGGGATAACATCGATCAAATCTAGGGGTGTAAAAGCTTTCTTATGTGATTCAATGAGATCAAGATTCTACTGATTTTTACTAATAATGGGAATTTCAATGACCATAAGATTCTATTGCCCATCTTGGTCTTCTTGTTTGCATCGCTCCTTGTTGACATTGGTAGACCTTAACACAAAGTTAGGTCCATCTTGGATGACAATTGGTTCCGAGGGTGGATGCTTTTGCATTAACAATTGCTCGATCATGACTTTTAAATAATTGAACTTTACATCCAACTTTGCCTCCATCTCTGCTTCAAAGGCCTCCAACTTTGCATCCAACTTTCCCTCCAGCCTTGCCTCTATCGCCTCCAGCCTTGCCTCTATCGCTTCATACTCTGATGAAAACATGTTTTAAGATCAGTGATAGCGAACCCTCCAAAAAAGACGGCTCTGATACCAAATTGATTGAACCCTAGTTCTATCAATTAAAATAAAATAAAGAAATAAACCAGAAAAGAGAGAAGTAGGGATTTCTTCGAGGGGATCAGACCTCCAAAAGCCTAAAAGAAAATATTATTTCTTCGTTGATTGAATATAACTCGCAAGCCTACAATTAATTAGCCTCCTTAGCAACAAAGAAGGCAATAGCAAGAAAGAAAAACAACTCACATGACAACCCATTAGCATCTCCTAATGGATGCGTTCTACCTAAATGGAAATAGCATAAAAGGAAAGAGGTGAGCAAGCATTCCTAAATAGAAATAACAGGAAAGGAAATGTATCATTTTTTGTGATCATTAGATAAATTGACATATTTGTTTTGGTTTTGAATCTAAGTTAGCCATTCACTGCTTTTGCTTTAGTGTTTAAAGTTTCGATATCTCTTTTGATATGGGTCATCTAGTGGTGCTAGATCTTTCTGGGGTGTTACTATCGCCACAGACTGCTTCCTGTTTTTGAAATTGATGTGGCTTGAGTGGGAATTTTAGTTGATATGGCTGCAGGAATAGCTTGTCTATGGCATTATTAACTCATCTTCAATATTTTTGTTTTTCCCTGGTTTGTTTCCCATACATACATTTGATAAAAGTGGAATATTTTTGAAACGTCTGGATGATCTCTATTGAGGTCTTACTAGTAATTAATTGTTTGAAATTGTTGGGCTGCAAATTTTCTTCTTTTATCTTTGTCAATTTGACTAGGTTAGGTAGCATTTCAATCATTTAATATCCATAGTTGAAATTAGTATCTTTTGTGTTCATGGATTCACTGAAGTCTTTTCCAAAGCAGCAGAGTGCTACAAAGACAATTGGATCTGAAGAGGTGATGAAATGATAAAAGATTTTAGGAAAATGGCGTCCATATATATAGAAAATTTAGTCTAATTGGATTTTTATAAGGTGGAATGTCCAGACATCCATTCAAGTATCTGAGATATACTTCTTGGGGATTACTTTTAGAGGTATGAATATCCTAGACTCTTTTGTATATCCTCTCAAAATGTTTGCATTTCTGAGATCATTATTACCTCCTTGAATGGAAATTCTTGGAACCTTTCATTCTCTAGGGACCTTCGTGTTCTTGAAATTGATTCTTTGGTTTCTCTCATTGATTCCTTTTAGCATGTCTAAATCTTCCTCTCTTTCCTAGCTTTCCTAGATAGGTATAGGTGCTCCCTTGAGTGCTCCGGTACTTTTATTTTATTTTTATCAAAATCCTTCTCACTCAAGAATCAAATCTTCCCTCATTCCTGGTTGCAAAGGTATGGAAAGAAATTTCTCCTTGGGCTAATGCTTTTATGTGGATTTCTGTCCTTAGTAGAATACACCATGGACCTTCTCCAAATAAGGAGTCCTTATGTGTCGTTCTCGCCAAATATTTGTGTTCTTTGCATGAAGGATGGTGAATCCAGCGACCATATCATGTTCACTGTGATTTTGCAAGAGTTATATGAAGCTATTTCTTGTCTCGGATGTCACTAAATTGGGTTAGGTCTTTGCAAGTATAGGATCTCACTTGTCAATGGAAATGTGAATTTTCAGAGCCTTGAGGCAAAAAATTCTGGTTGGGCATCTTTAACGGTGTTTGTTGAGGTATTTGGAAAGAGATAAATAGAAGGCTTTTCGAAGGGGAAAGAAAACTTCCTATACTATAGAAGTGGCTGGCTCCTTTACTTTCAAAGTGGCTTTTGGGCTAAAGTGCAATCAGATTTTGATGTCTCTTCTCATAATGATCCTGTTAGGGATTGGCATTCTTGTCTATCTTCTTTTCTCATAACAAGTGATCCATAGATGTTGTTCAGTGTTGTTGGCCTGCTGTATATTCTTTGTACATTGTTACTTTCTCTTTTCTTATTAATAAAGCAAATTATTCAAAAAAAAAAAAAAAAACTTTTATAGGTATGAAAAGCTAAGTGTTTAGTTTAAATCTAGCAATACCAAAACATCATCGGAAGTCTTGTGGGATTAGTGACTATAAGAAAGCATACCCTTGTTGTTGCTTCAAAGTAACTTTTGGTCCTTTGTTTTGGGTGGAGCTCTTTCAAGCATTTCTCATGCTGTTTCGGGGAGCAGTCCCTCTTACTTTCTTTTATAATAAAATATCTTACCTTTCAAAAACAAGAAAAAAAAGAAAAAGAAAAGAAAAGAAAAAAAAGAAGCAATCTGGATCACAGGAGTAATTCTCCTTGCAAATTCCACAGGATTCTTGGTGGCTGGCATGCACCTCCAAAAATAAGTTTATGCTCTAGCTCTATTTAGCTCTATTTGGCTGATGGGCCATCTCCTGCAGGAAAAGAGAGTTAAGATGGCAATCATGTTTGAACATGATTATGGTGTAAAGACTTATAAAACCTAACATTGGCCCTCAATGCTTTTACCATCTTGACCATTTATATGATGTTGAGTGCTTTACCATGGAGAATGACCTGATGCGAAATGGGTTCCAGTATATAGTTTTTTTTTTTTTTTTTCTTTCTTTCTTTTTGATCTGGGTCCCAATAGATAGATCATAGTTGAGCTTTCCATTTTGCTGAGCTCTACAGTGAAAGGACAATTGCTTTTATAAAGACAGCAATGGTTAAACAGTCAATCTTGGGCCATTGGTCCTCTTCGACTACCCCCCATAGCTCTTCACACAATCTTATTCAAACTGAAGAAAGGTGATTAATATAACGCATCCGAACCCAGACTTGGATAAGATCCGTATGCGCCCTAGATTTAGATTCTTACATTACAATCCCTTTGATAACCAATGTTCACAATCCAATAGTCATAGGTTCCAATAATCTCATTCATTTACACATGATCAAATTGTTCGTTTCCTTTAATTACAAAGATTCACATATCTTATATTCCATATTCCAAGTCCAAATTAAGTGGAAGCGATTTAACATTCAATAATCCACAAAAGTCAATAAGTCACGATGGAAGTCTCAACATAACATAATCATATCAATAGTAATGCAACAGAAAATATAATGTCCTAAAAGTAACAATCTCAACATAACAAAGGGGTCTGATGTCTATCCAAAATTCGGACTACAAAAATATAATGTCCTAAATATGAAGCTCCATGGGTGTACCCTACGGACAACGTAAGTCAAAAACATAACTTTGGGGTAGTCCCAACCTATAAGCAATTATATTGACTATAAATAATATGAAATAAGAAGCATAGATCCAAGTACCAAGCATGTTCAAAAACTGATACGAAACTAAATAGAAACTGAACAATACTCATATCATGTTAGTATGAAGCTGAATGATAAACATATATTACGCTAGTGTTAAAAGTCCAAAGCTGAGCACAACCAATGTCAGAGTCTATGAGCCCAGAGTTCAATAATTGAGGGGTTTAATGACTAAACAAGGTCCTATACGAAAATCAAAGTCAATGAATTCAAAGTCCAATACGAGTTTCAATACGAAAGTCGGAGTTGATGGTTCAAAAATCCAATAGTTCAAAGGGTTCAAAGTCCAATAGCTCAAAGAGTTCAAAGTCCAATAGTTGAAAGAGTTCAAAGTCCGATAGTTCAAAGATCCAAAGTTTAATAACACACACCCTTACCAGAAGGTTAAGTGTCCAGAGGTGTCCAAAGTCCAATATAAAGTATCCGTATGCTCTAATCAAACCCCACCTACAGAGTCCAAATCTCTTGTCAAACCCCAATAGCATAACCAAATCTCTTGATATAGAACCCCAAGGCAGGGTCCAAATCTCTTGATAATCCACAGAAGTAGGGCCAAATCCCGTCAAACCAATAAGCATGGTTTAGAGCACGTTCTCACACTTAGCCCTGCGAGTGGGCCTAAGGAGCCAAATGTCACACTTAGCCTAGTGATAGGGTCCAAAGAAGTCAATGGTTTGAAAGTTCAATAAGGTTCATATCAATAAATTTGGAAGGTTTACTTGATTCCAATAATTGGAACAATGATATAAATTCATAGAGCAACTTAGGCATATGGTTGCCACGATTCAAAAAAAGATCACACTTGTCACTTGAATTTAATCGCATCAATGATAAATCACAATTTCAAAGGTACAAGTTCACATAGATTTGATGTTACTACATGATTCAACAATCATAAAGCCAGATTCACAATAATTCACTAAAATTTCACATAAAATCGATGATTCAAAGCTTATAATGAGGTTCAATGGTCTACATAATTCTCATGACACATGATAAGAAGATTTCATATAAATTTTCAAAGATTCAATAGCTTCCAATGGTTCTATGTGTAGAGATCAAACCAAACATCACATATAAAATTCCACACGAAGGGCAAAGTTAGATTGCCTACTAGATTGATCATTTATAGTGTAGATCTTATGGGATTCACAAGTTCATACAGATTTTTCAAAGGATTCACATAAGAACAATCAAAATTCACATGATCTAAAGATTCAATAAAAGAAATCAATCCATACAATGATTGAGAACAATAATCACTCATCAAATATGCTTAGATTCAAAGATCAAGCAAGGCTCAATGGCTTGGAGTAAAGATTTCTAGAATTCTCAAAGAATTCAAACACATCCACAAAATATGAAAAGTTTAAGAAGAAGAATACAACATACTAAGTATAGAGAGCATAATTATTTACTAACTCTATAGGCTCCTTTGTCTTTCCTCAATTTCCTCTTTCCCAAATCATTTCAATCATCTTCTCCTATAAATTATACATGTATACACATCAATAATCATCCTAAAATTCAAATCCAAGATTGAAATTCTAAGAATCCCAAGCAATTCTCCTAGATCTAGAGGTTTTGAAGTTTACCTTAGCTCATTTTCCTTCTTCTCTCCAATTCCTCCTCTTCTCACTCTCTTAACTTTTTTAAAATGTTTTTAAACCTAAATTGAGTAATATTGAGGTTAAATCTCGTCACACAGATTCCCATGCTTAGGGGTAGACAAAATGGTCATTTTCGACCTTTATTTATTTATTTTTTCCAGTTTTCCGTGTTTGGAATCCTTCAAACTTTCTCGAGCACTCTACAAAAACTAGAACGCTTCAAAGCACTCCTGAGAGCCCTGAGATTCTGGAGCACTCCAAAATATTTTCGGGTTATCCAAAATTCTAGATTTTGTTATTTTTGTTTTTTTGTTTTTGTCTGAATTCATTCCCAATGTGCATGGACATGTTTATCATCAAGTTAAGTCCTTAAATTGGGTTCTAAATTGCCCATCAATGTGGATCCTACATTGGTCTTGGATTCCTTATCCAGACTCACCTCCCCCGTCAAGTTTCTCATCCTTAAAATAGGCTAAACTCATGCGGGGTGTTAGAGTTAATGTCTTTTGCATTACATTTCAACAATTGTTTTTCCATCATACATGTGGCTACATATATAGTTCAATGGGATAGAGGTATGCATTGTCATGATGGAATGAATCCAACCTCATATTTTTTAGATGGAGCAGTGATCAAAAGAGGTCTATAGTTGATGGTTCTTGAAATTGGACTATTGGGGAGGAGGAATGGATGAGAAAGAAAGAGGGCAAGTAGAGGCTGATGGAAAGAATAGAGAAGTAGACTTATTGTATTTTATTTATAGGACATTAAATAAAAGAATATATAAGCTGGCATCAAGTGGCTGTTTAGCCATTATTTCTTTATGTACAAGTTTGGCTGTTGCTCAGAAGACTCAAAGGGCTTTTAAATTGGATTCTAGGGTTGGATTCTTGCCCAAAATCTGATTCCATTCAAAATCTCCTGCATTTTGATTCAACTTAAATCGGCCTTTTCTGAAAAATGATTGAAGAAGCAATGTGTTTTTAGAAATGGTCTCTCTCTCTCTCTCTCTCTCTCTCTCTCTCTCTATTTCTTTTGAGATTTTAGTAGTCAATTGTCACAACTGCTAGGGAAATTGGATCATGGCAATTTGCAATAATTGACGGACTTAATGAAAACATGTGCAACATATCACACCTGTTTGTGAAAAAATTGGAAAGATCCTTTATTTCGACCTTATTTCTCTTATGAGATCCTCTACTTGGGTTTCTTGCAAAGGGCAAAGGAGAAGGGGTTTTTCTCTCCTTTTCTCTCTCTTGCTTCTTCTCTCCTTTTGATGTTGTGCAGGAGATTGCAAACCGGTTCATGGAGCCATTTGATTTTAAGGAGTAAAAAAAAAAGCCCTTAAACTTTAAATAGCCATAACTTTTGATCCCAACATCCAATTGAGACATATGAGTACTCAAAACAACCTGCTCGATGGGATTTCCCAACAGCTATCATAGTTGGATGCTGGGAAGGCCCCCGAATTTCATCATTTAGGGGTTTAAACGGCCACTTTTGGGTAGATTCTGCTATTTTGGGTTACTTCCTTTTTTTGTGTGTGCATATTTTGGCTCAGTTGGATTGGAGCCAACTCGTAACCTGACTCTGATACCAAAATTAATGCATCACAATAGAGGGGATGCCCAAATTTGATATACGATATCATCAAGTATCTCAAAGAATCATCAATTTAATAACGGAAGTACGAACACACTTTGATCCGCCAATAATTAATTTTTAAATCACATAAGTAACCATGAATTTTAAAATTTGAAGAATAAAATGAAACAAAAGAAGCTAGAAGAGTTTAGGATATAAAATGGGAGGAAAATAGAAAGAACCTAAAAAGGGCAATTCTGGAATGTATAGGCAGAAACTCGAAATTACCAAAATACCCCTTGTCGTACGTCTAGAAATTACCAAAGTTTATAGCTACATTCTAACCTATATTAGGGTCATATGGTTAAAATTTCACAAGATTTGGATTAGGTTTGCTATATGAAACTTTAAATTTACAGATCTTGGGAGATTCTTTAATGGAGGTTTACCAACAGCAGTAGGGAATCGTTTCCAATACATTAGCAAACTTGAATCCTAGCTGGAATTGCAGAGAATAACAAACGAACAAAGGAAAAACAGAAGAAGAAGAAGAAGAAGAAGAAGAAAGTGTACCTTGTGTGGAGAAAACCCTACCCCACAACCTAGGAAAACCTTACCTAGGCTTCAAGTTTGACACAAAACTTGAAGAAGAATCCACTCCAATCTTGGGAGACAAGAAAACCTGAATTTTATTCAATATTTCATTGCATACCAATACAAAATCGTGCAGCCCTATATATAGGCATACAAACTCAAGAAAATAATAAGAAACCAAATTAGAAACTCCTAAACTATTGGCTTACTTGCTACTAAGACTTTCCTAAACTCAAAACTATTAAAACCATGACTTTCTGCCAAGAATCAAGCCCTTCTTGAAGATTTCGACCAACACTCTAAGGGGGTCCCATTTTGACTTGTTGACTCACTAAAATTAATAAAATACCCTTAGCAACAATGCCTTATTCCTAAAAGACCAAAAATAAAAAAATAAAAAAACCATAAGGATCCTCATGCCCAAACCTTTAATAAATCATAAACTATTAAGTAATACAGTAAACATACTCAAATCAAGACTTTAAAAGCCTCCATCATGTGCCTCAAAGATGCTCCTCCATGTGGACCCCACCAAGCCATGTGTGTGTCCCACTTGGCTCTAATGTCTGCATCACTACGTAGATTTGGAGGAGTTACTCAACACGTCCTGAAGTCCCTCAGTACCCCACTCCATACTTCAAGGGCATGGACTGATGTGGAAACAATAGGGAAAACAAGTGCACTTTTCAGAAAAATAACTGGAATAAAATATTCAATTTTCATACCGGGGGCAAATCTGTAATTTTCTACAAATTTGGGTAAAATTAGGAAAATACCCCTGCCACGTGTAATAAATTTATGAAGTTTTACAGGGTGGTAGTGCCCAGGAAAAGTGTCATTCGATCAAAATTTCAAGTGATTTGGGTAAAACTTGAGAAAGATATTGAATTTATAAGTTTGCTGTTTTAGGGTTAATGTGTGAAAACCTAACCCAGAAATCAAAACTTCTCTAATTAAACTCAGGGAACAAAGGGTTTTGAGGGGGCTTGTAAGGACTTAGGGGAATAAAACCCCTCAAAGAATTTGAAAGGAAGGGGTCTCTAAGTAGGGTGATCTGGAGGTTTATCCTAGGTTGTCACAAGACCTTTAAGTTATGGTTTTGGGCTTTGTTCAGGGAAGACAGTAAAGGGAAACAAGGAGAGGGTGCCCCAGGTTAGTAGGGATGCTAGTGTAGGGTTTTTCTTGGAGAAACTGAGAGGTGGAGAAAATTGGTGGCCGCCGGGTGTTGAAGTGTAGGGGAGAGGTTTAGGTCGTGGGTTTCTTGATGGTTCTGGATATAATTTCTTGCAACAGAAATTGATTACAGGAAAACAGCAACCGATACTTTTTTTTTTTTGATAGGTAATCATTAGTGGTTAATTTATTAGTAGGTGAAGATGGGTTTTGAACCCAGGTCTGTGGTACGACACCCACAGACTGTACCAACTTAGCAATAAAGTGATAAAGTAGCATGAGAGAATAGAGATTAAAGAGAAGAGAGGTGAGATGAGAGAAGAAATTGTGAGAGGGAAAAGGTGTTTCACGAAGGAGAGAGACTTATGAGGTTCCACTCATGGACACCCAACTAATTCCAACTTTTCATTCAATTCTTCAATTCATCATAATTACAACCCTAATAGCCATCTATAGATATGATTCCCTAACTTCTATTTTCATTAGGACTCCAAAAAAAGCCTATTCTAAGTGGCTGTCAACCAACACAAAAATTCAGCTTATAATAATTCCAAATAACACCTAAACGAATACCTATTTTCAAATAAACGCTTGGCTGATAAGCCTTATTACAAATTACCCCCTAATGACATTAATCTCCAAAAAAACACTCCAAAACAGAAAATAAAAGATCCTAAACTACCAAGATTGACTGGCCCTTTTCCAAGGTCTTGCCTTGGGCCTCGGAAGAGGGAATGTGGTGTCCAATCACCTAATGGCTGCTGCATCATGGACAGTACGATAGTAGATCAGCAAATGAGAAATGGATTCCCCAAATGCAGGATATTTTGACTGATTAAAATTTTGCACTAGAATTTGATTCTAGAATCCAATTTTAAATTCTTGAACTGGAAGAGGGCTTTTACCCCCCACTCCCCCTTCTTTTGTCGAGTTTCCCATTGGTGAAGTAAAAAATTTGAAATGGAATATGCAAACAATATTGATCAGATCAGCCAAACAAGATTCTGGTTACCATTCTAGAATCTAGGTCTGAAATTAGATTCCCGAGATAACGTATTCAAAATGGGTTTTAGATTTTAATAATTAGTTTCTATATTTTGATTGTAGATTCCACAATCAAAATCTAGATTTTGACAATCAGAATCCAATCCAAATGCCCCCTTAGCTTAGTTCAAAGCCCAAACACATAGTTGTAGGGAAACTTGGTACAAGGTAGGAAGCTCATTTGGGAAGCTAATTCCATTCTGCTTCCCCAAGTAGTGGGAAGCACGTTTCCCACGTTTGGGAAGCGCGGTGAGGTGAGTTGAAGCTATTTAGAGAAACAAGTGGAAGCCTCTACAACAATGAGTAGAAACTTTTGGAGAATTAACTAAGAAGCGATTCAAGAAACAATATTATATTTTATTAAATGTAAATCCTATAGTGTTATCATTGAATAAAATATTATCTATGAGATTTAGTAATGATTTTATAGGAAAAAAATAGATTTAGTATGAAATTTATTGTTTATATTATTTTGTTCCAATCCAATAAAATAAATTTAAATCCGATTGTTTTAATACTAGGTCTTCTATAGTCTGACTCTAAGATGTCACTTATCTACAAAAAATCTTAAGTATGGAAAAATCTTGTTAGACTCTAATGATTTATATGTCATGATTCTTTGTTACTTACATGGTATAGCTTTTAAGTTTTTTAGTATATTCTATAAGTTTATTCACTTTATTGTATTGTATTGTATTTTATATTAATGATTGTGAGTTATAGTTATTTACTTTATTATCGTTTTTTGCTTCTTGCTTCCCAAGGATTTATTAAGCTTCGCCTCCTACTTCTCGCTTTCGCGTTGCTTCCCACCCTTGCTTCTCACTCTAGTAACTATGCCCAAACATCTTTATTGAGCGGTTTCTCTATTTTTCTTCCAATCTTTATAATTGTTATAGAGAGCAGAGAACTGGGACAGGTGGAGACTACTCATTGGAGTTTAAGTTCTTCTCTACCTAGTAGAAGAATATTCTCATATGTGACTTTCATGAGAGGCTTTTGTGAGAAGTTTCACAATTTATTTACTTTATTTGAGTTGAGTGTTTTTTAGAACTATTTTGTTATTAGTAGCTTTTACTAATGAGTCTTGGTCATTAGGGGTGGAGTGTAGTCGATCTTGATTGATCGGAAGAGGTATGGCTTTGGGTAATCTTGGGACTGCTTTTGAGGAGTTGGGTGTAGTTAATAGGCCCCAACAGCCATAAGTGGCGAGAAGATGATGCGGGGACTATACGTCAGACATATCCTTGGGAGTGTCTCAAGGTTGGGGTGATGGGGTGGAGGTCTTTGGGGAGGAGGCCTCGATTATGGAGGCCGAACCTATTTTGATGCTCCCTCCTCATTTGGATTGGGTTTTTAAGAAGGTGGTTGAGGTGAAGAGGAGATTAGGGTACTCCTTCAAAGGCATGGAGTAGCGTGTTAAAGACTTTTTTTGGGAGGTTGAGAGGAGATGGAGCTGGAATCCTCGGAGACTGAAGCGTGGCCACATAAGAGTTTTGGGAAATAGGTAGTCTCATGACTTGAAGAATTTGCAGTTTGATGTTTCGTATGATAGGGAGGAAAGGGGTAGAGGTAGAAGGAAGGGGAGGATAGGGAGATTTCAATTTGTTTCTCATGATGAAGATGAACTTTTGTACTTGAAATGTTAGGGGTCTTGGCAGGGAAGAGTGGTGGGCGGTTGAAGACATGGTGAATAGATGGAAGGTGAATGTTTTTTCATTGCAAGAGACAGCTCTAAAATATTGGTAGTAGGATGGTGGTGGATCCATTGGGAATGAGATCTTTTGAGCTCTTTTATAAGCCGGCTAAGGGGAGAGCTGGTGGGATCTTGGTTACTTGGAATTCTTCGGTGAGAGGTCCTTGATCATCGGATTGGTGACTTCTTTGTGTCAATCTTAGGGAGGCATAAGGATGAGGAGAACCCTTAGGCTTTCTCGGGGGTTTATGGCTCGTGTGATCAAGAGGCGTTTGGATCATTTTGTGTGGAGTTAGCCAGTGTTCAATTTGCTGAACACTTTGCTTGGGATGTGTCGTGGTGTGTTAGGGCTGATTTTAATGTTGTCCATTATCCTGGGGAATGGTTGGGCACCTCTAGAATGACCAGGCATATGAGGCAGTTTAATGATTTTATTCAGGAGCTTGATTTGGTGGATTTTCCGTTGCGTGGGGCTACTTTTACTTAGACTAATAATCTAGATTGTCGCGCTAGCTATTGGTTAGATCAGTTCCTTTGTTCTATTGATTGGTTGGAGCAAACCCTAATGTTGTCTCAAGAGGCTCTCCCCAACTTTGGTTTTGACCATATTCATATTCTTCTGCGGGCTAATTCTTCCCTTCCAGAGCCTTGCCCTTTCAAATTCGAGCTTATGAGGTTTGAGATTCCTGGCTTCAAGGATAAGTTGAAATGATGGTGGTTTGAGTTCATTGTGGAAGGGTCGGCTAGCTTGATTTTCGCTCAAAAATTAAAGTTGCTTAAGGAATGTATTGGGAGGTGGAAAAAGGAGAAATTTGGGGGTTTGGAGGCGAGGAAGATGGCTTGTTTACATGAGATTAAGGTGTTGGAGACTTGGAGTTAAAAGGGATGGTAGGGGGGTTGGATGAGGGGGAGAGGGGTGTGAAGTTGGATGCGAAGCATGAATACCAAAGGTTATTGAGAATGGAGGAAATCTCGTGGAGGCAAAAATCCAGGGCATCTTGGCTCAAGAAGGGTGACATGAATACCAAATTCTTTCATAAGATGGCAAATTGAGGAAATTCAATCAATTCGATAAATAGGCTGAATGTTGAGGGGAAATGGGTTTATTACTAGGGGAAGATTCATGATGTTATCGAACAGTATTATGCTGAGTTGTATATTGATCCGCTTCCTATTCACCCGGCATTGGATTTTGATGGCATTTCTAAGGAGCAAAGCCTATGGTTGAAGAGACCTTTTTTGGAGGTGGAAGTCAAGTGTGCTCTTAGCAGTATGGATTCGGAGGCTCTGGGTCCGGATAGATTTCCCTTAGTGTTTTTGAAGGTGTGTTGGGATGTAGTAGGAAAAGAAGTTATGGCCATGTTTGAGGCTTTCCATTCCAAGGATTAATGGTGCAGGTCTTTGAGTGCGACCTTTATAACGCTTATCCCAAAGAAGAATGGTGCCACTTGTGTTAAATATTTTTGGCTTATTAGCTTGGTAAGCTGCTTACACAAATTGTTAGCGAAGACTCTTGCCATTCGTCTTAAGGCTACCCTTCCCATCATCATTTATGAGTCGCATAATGCTTTTTTGTCGGGAAGACAGATCATGGATTGCTCTTTGATGACTAATGAGTATATTGATGCAATGCGGAAGGCGGATTGGGTGGGTATCATTTACAAACTTGATATGGAGGAAGCTTATGATCATGTCAATTAGGGGTATCTTATCTGGGTCCTTGGTCAGATGGGCTTTAGTGCAAAATGGAGAAATTATATTAAAATTTGCACTTCCTCACCTTCATTTTTTGTGAAGGGTTTCCCAAAAGGCTTTTTTAAGGGAAGCCATGGGCTTAGGCAAGGTGATCCCCTATCTCCTGATTTGTTTATTTTAGTGACTGCGTTGTTGGATAGGATTGTGTCCAAGGCTGTTTCTATGGGTTTTGTTGAGGGTTTTCGCTTCTTTTGGGGGGGGGGCCATTAGTTCCTTTTTTTCAATTTGCAGATGATTCCCTGTTTATGCTAAATGCTGATGTGGAAGGCTTGAAAAACTTGAGATGCATGGTTCTGATTATGGAAGCCGCTACTGGGTTGAAAGTGAATTGGTGCAAATCAACTGTAAGCTCTGTTGGTGATGTTCCCTTTGTAGGGGAGGTGACTTCTATTTTGGGTTTTGAGGTTTCCCCTCTCCCAATTACCTACTTAGGGATGCCCCTTGGTGCGAACGCCTTTTCTAAGGCTCTTTGGAGTCCTATCATTGAGAAGATGGGGTGGAAGCTGTCTAGCTGGAAATGGCATTATCTCTCTAAAGGTGACAATTTGGTTATGGTGCAGAGTGTCCTCTCTAGCGTGCCGACTTACTACCTCTTGTTGTTTCAGGCTCTGTTTTCAGTCATCGATCAACTTGAGCGTATTATGTGAGACTTCCTTTGGGGCTCTTCAGTTGAGTGGAAAAAAGTTCACTAGGTCGGTTGGAAGGATGTCTGCAGGCTTTTGGATCAAGGGATTTGGGTCTACGATCCTTGAGGGTGATGAATAGAGCTCTCTTCAACAAATGGTTGTGGAAATTTGGTATCAGTAGGAACGCTATTTGGAGAGGAGTGGTGGCTGCCAAATATGGGGAGGAGTGCCTAGGTGGGCTTTTGGATGTTCGAGGGGGTCTGCTAGGTGTGGTTTGTGGAAGGGCATTTGTAAAGGGTTGCGGTCTTTGTTTGGTTTTGTCAAATTTAAAATTAACAATGGTGAAGGTGTGAGATTTTGGCAGGATCGTTGGTGTGAGAGGGAGCCTTTGTGCAATCTTTTTCCTTCCTGTTATAGCCTCGTGGAGGACAAGTGGGGGTTGGTGAAAGGTCATATGATTAGAACCAGTGCACTTTACTCTTAGAATATTAAGCCTAAAAGAAATCTTAATGATTGAGAGGAGGAGGAGATGGGCCATTTACTGGGGACTCTGGAGGGTTATAATCTTGGGAACATGGAGCAACAGGACGATATGGTTTGGAATCTTGATGAGGAGAATGAGTTTTCTATGAAATCCATGTATCTAGCCCTATGGCCCTCAGTTGGTTCCTCCTATCTAGGAGAGTGCATATGGAACAACCTTATCCAACTGAAGGTTTCGTTCTTCATGTGAGAATTGTGGTGGGATAGGGCTCTTATGATTGATAATATGATTTCAAGATGGATGATGATCCTGAATTGGTGTTGCTTGTGTTTTTCTGCTGCTGAATCATCGGGGCATCTCTTTGTTCACTACCCGTGGGTTGCGCCTTTGTGGAGTTATTTCCTGGGTCGGTTTGGTGTGGTTTGGGTTCAGCCATGTTCTCTCAGGAGCCTTCTTTCTTGTTGGCCATTTCAATCCATCAGAGGTGGGTTTGTGCTGAGTAGGAATATGTGGAAGTTGATCCCTTCTGCCTTATGCTGGATTGTTTGGAAGGAGAGAAATTGAAGAACGTTTGAGGATAAATCCAGGCTGCTTCACATCATTATTGATGCCATTCTTTCCATTATGTATGAGTGGTTGTTTACAGTTTCGAATCGGGACCGTCCTCCTTTCTGATCTTGGATTTTTTATTGTGACTCTCTCATTATGCAGCATTTTGGGCATTGTTTCTGTTTTTTGTTTCTATTTGTTTTGTTTGCTGGTCTCTGGAGCATTTCTTATGCTGTTTCCCTGTGCCTTTGGTCACTTCTTTTAATGAATTACCTTATCTTTAAAAATAAAAAAAAATAAAAAAAAAGCTTTTACAAGTTTGGGTTTGTTTAGTAAGTCGTGGCTTCTTTTATTGCCTTCAGGATGATTTTTTCTTGACATGGTGAACTGTAAGCCTTAGTGAGAATTTTGTTTTCAGTAAGTATACAGTTTTGAAATACAAAAAATAAAAAAGAATATAAGAATAATATGAACAAGAGGAAATTAGGAGAATAAATATTAATTTATGATAATCAATGACAAAGTTTACAAATGGGAGTGCCAGATCATTTGGTTATATATCACTTTAGAATTCTGTGGAGGACATTGAGCTCCATATTTTTGAAGTTGAGCTAGTGACAATTGTAATGATCTTGTTTGTAACATCATGAGTACATTGATGACACAAGATGTGGTGGGTATTGGAACCTCTAGAAGCAAGTGGTTTGTTCTATTATTCCTGTACCAAACCATGAAAGGCAACTAATAGAGTCCCAGCAACTTATCTTCCTTGAACATACTTCTCAGGTTAGAACACTATTAGAGGCCTTTAAATTTGGAAAATACTCCAATTCGGACCATAGGAGACATTTGCGATGACGTTGGCCTGTAAAAAAATCTAATATAGCATTCTATCCGTAGAGCCATTGCTACTTTGCTAGTGAATTAGGTTCTCCATAGATAGGTTGTACTTCAGAATATTTCTTCATTGAAGCTTAAACAGCTAGTCATAATGGGAGTAAATGTCCTGTCCAGGACACCAGGGGACATCATATGGAATAAAATGTGTGGGAATTTGAAATTTAATCTAACTCCCACCCATTTTATTCCATATGACGTCCCCTAGTGTCCTGGACACCATCCTAGACACCAAATCCTGGACAGAATATTTCTTTCGAGTCCTAATATATGTTAACTACATCATATGTGGTGTTTTAATTTGAAATACCATACAATAAGTTGTGTTATCTATGAATTAAATGGATATAGCTTCTCAGTATTAGAATTTAGTTTCAAGCTTTCCTTTTAGAGAAAATTATCTTTTTCTTGCTTATATATCTTTTTCTTGTATCCTGAATTTATTGTTAAAACAATGATAACTAATACTTGCTGCCTACTTTTTTTGTTTTTCCAACTCTTCCTTTTTCTTTGTTCTCTACATCATTGGTAATATTGTATATAAGTACACAAAAAATAATGTCATAGAGACAGAACTGTTGAGTGGCGCTAGTAAAATGTAAGTACTCCTTGATATTATCACTTTTCAAGACAATGTGAGGGAAATAATGTTTTTTCTTCTATGTTCAATCCTTTTTAGCCCAGACTGGGACAAGAGAAAATCTGATCTTGTCTTCCTTCCTGACATGATAACCAGTTTTTTTGTTTTTGTATGACTACATTGTTTCATCAATCTGTTTATATCCTCACAGACCCACTGCTATATACCAATTTCCATCTGGTTAACTATGGTCTCTAAAGGACAAGTTCCTTTGTGGCCTTTTCAATGCTCTTGTTATTTATTATTACTTTTGATAGATTTTTTCTTTTATTTGAATAGCCTTTGAGTTTTCTGGTATCTTGCAGGGGTGGGTATACAGTGCTGATTAACACATGGAAGCGCAATTCTCTTCTTAAGCAAGCTGTAGCTCATTATGCATCCTGTAGTGGGGCTGATGCAATACATGTAGTGTGGAGTGAGAGTGATCCACCATCCGACAGCCTGAAGGCCTATCTTAAACGTATTGTACTGTCAAAGTCGCAAACTTCTCATAAGCCAAACTTCAAGTTTGACCTAAATGAGGAGGATAATTTGAATAATAGATTTAAACCAATTGAGGACCTCAGAACGGATGCAATTTTTTCTGTTGATGATGATGTAGTTGTTCCATGCCCTACTCTGGATTTTGCATTCACTATATGGCAAAGTGCTCCATCCACAATGGTGGGATTTGTTCCCCGCATGCACTGGCTAGATGTGGAGGTGCATAATTTTCTTTCTACTTGATTTAAACTTCTACTATAATATTAGCTGAGTGAGATTTTATCTTGGAAGTTGTGCTCATTGAAAGAACCTGTGGTGATAGTCTCATTAGTCAGTACATGCACACTATATTACAAGGATATTACATTTTTTTAATAAAAGAAAGAAAATGTTATGTCAAACAATTGACAGCTGTATCAGACACTCATCAATGCAGTTATTTGAGTGAAAATTTTATCTATAGTTCCCTTTCTTTTTTGGTGGTAAGATAGGATTGAGGCTGTAACTGCATGTTTCTGATGGAGAATTCAACATGTTATGCTACAGGCATGATAATCAGATGAAGGCTTACATTCCAATATACGGATTTAGTCTATTTATGTTTTAATCTATATAATGATGTTTTGCACTTTTATTATTTGAATTACTGACATTTATTCTATGATAAATCTTCCCAAGGTTATATTGGCATGTATGTGGATTGGCCATTTTGGATTATTTTGTATGGTGCCTTGTGTCCGCATTTGACTTTGAATACATGTACTCTTGGTTACATGAGCTTAAACAGCCTGCAGATCTTGTTCTGATGTTGTTTATTGATAATGAGATGCAATGTTACATATATGCAGATTTCGTTATGCCTTCAAATAATTGTTGGGATGTGCAGATTTGGCATTTACAAAAGGACCATATATAGACAATATGATTTTAAACTATTGCATGATAGTTTCTGTAGATTTATATTGGAAGATGATTACAGAAACTGTAAGCAATTTTAATGACTGATTGTGGAACCCCTGCTCCATGCCATTTGGTTGATGCTTGCCATAGTTGAACATTCTATATTTCTACAAACATTAGGAGGGCTGCACTCATGTAGTTTCTTCCTTGAAAATAAACAGGGAGGAGAATGTGAATCAATTTAGATCTATAGATGCTATCATGCACTTACTGTATCCATGAAAGATCCAGTTGTAGCCCTTGGTTGGTTCTGTCAAGTCGTGTAGAATTGCTAGTCATTTTAAGATGCAAGGTGGAAACTCTGATATTACATTGTAGCAAGAGAAATTAAGAGTGAAAATAATTGTCTTTTGATGTGAGTCATAATTGATGTACATAACATAATCAAGGAAATAAATAAATCTGATATAATGGTACAGCTAGTAACTTAAGCATATGATACAGCATTAAAAGTTTCATCACTCAGCCTCAATCTTCAAAAAAGTCCTACCTCTACCTCTTGGTGTCATGCAAACAGGTGTTTACAGTCTTTCGTGATATAATGGTACAGCTAGTAACTTAAGCATATGATACACCATTAAAAGTTATATCACTCAGCCTCGATCTTCACAAAAGTCCTACCTCTACCTCTTGGTGTCATGCAAACAGGTGTTTACAGTCTTTGATTTCATACAGACTATGATACCATATTGTAGTTGAAATGAGGAAAAAGTTACTAAAGTTTCATCACTCAGCCTCAATCTTCAAAATCGTCCTAGCTCTACCTCTTGGTGTCATGTGAACAGGTTTTTCCAGTCTTTGGTTTAAGACAAGACTATGATACTATGTTGTAATTGAAAGGAGGAAATATAAGTAAAAAGATCATAAAATCCTTAAATACACAGGGGCTTGGAATAAATATGCATACTAAATTACAAACAAGAGAGAAATATGGTCAAGAAAACTTCCTACTCATATATACTACAAAAAATCAGAATTTGTCTATGTAATTTCATGTTCATAAAATCAATGCCATTTGTATTTAACTGTAATTCTTTTTTTAATTTTTTAATATACATTGTATTGGAGGTTAAATAACTCTTCACATTCCCATAATTTATGTTTTTATTTACCCATTTTGGCTAATTACTCTATGCATGAATTGTAGACTTCAGAGAGAAAGGCTCGATTGTTTCATTAAGAAATTAATTTTCATTCATTCCGGCACCCAAAACCTTCATTGAGATAAAGTCCTTTGTTATCAAAATTCTTACATCTGAAAACTTTTTGGATCATGGCGTTCTTATTTATCAACTTCTTTCCTGCTTTCTTTGTTATGAATAAAAAATAAATATCACTTATACACAGAACATTGTGATCCTAATTCTTAAATTTATCTCTCTGTGAAACCATTGTTTGATATCCTCCTGGCTACTATATGACTGGATTGTGATTATTTTCATTCAAGGAATTTCCACATTCTCTGCTAAAGTCCTACATCTAATTATCATTCTAAAGGAATCTTTTTGACATCTTCTACCTTTTCTCTTTAGCAACTTAATCGCACATATTATCATGTAGAATGTAGTAGATTTGGTTTTTTATGTAAGTGACTTTACTCAGTAAGATATTTTAGAAGTTATATTATCCCCTCACATCTTCTGGATCCATGAAATTAGAGTTATAAAGCTCTTAAACAACACTTAAATTCACAAAAACTCCCATCGGCTTTTCCTATTTGAATTTATGGTTATATTGTCTTTTAACATAGTCTCTTCATCTGATACAGAAGGATGGTGTTGCATATTATAAATATGGAGGGTGGTGGTCCGTTTGGTGGATGGGGACTTACAGTATGGTTCTCTCAAAAGCAGCATTCTTTCACAGAAAGTACTTGGATTTGTACACTCACAAGATGCCCTCGTCAATACATGATTATGTGACTAGAGAAAGGTGTGTTAGTGATTTTTTTTATTTATGGTATTAGGATATATTACATTTTAGCATGTGTGTGCGTATTTGTCTGCATGTCTGAGACTCTGAATACATATTTATATTTCACCCTTTCTCTTTTTGTGCAGAAACTGTGAAGATATTGCAATGTCTCTACTTGTTGCAAATGCTACAGGTGCCCCTCCAATCTGGGTAAAAGGTAACTGCTGCCATTGATATGGTCCTTTGGAAACTTGATTGGATATGTGTGTGTGTGTGTGTTCTATAAATGACAGCTGTTGTAAGTGGAAATCTAGGTAATTTGACTTTTGATGTGTTAGGATTTCAAGTAGAAGAAGAAGATAAAGAGAGAAAGAGAGAAGAGGAAGAAGTAGTGGAAAAATTATATATAGAGTGTGTAGCCTACTCTCACATACTTTGTCTCATGTATCAAAAAGGTAAAGAATACATCTACGGGTATTTACAAGTATACCCTAATACTGTACAAAGACATATGTATCCTTACATGTACAACTCCATATACAATACTCCCCCTCAAGCTAGTATGTAGATATTATGCATACCAAGCTTGCCTACAATATTATTAAAACTAGGACTACATAGGCCTTTTGTGAATACATTGGCCAAATGATCTTCAGTTTCATAAAGAAAATACAGATCTGCCCAATTTGTATATTTTCCTTGATGAAATGTGTATCCGCCTCGATGCCGGTGGTCCTATCATGCTGGACAGGGTTGTGAGCAATATTAATAGTAGCTTTGTTGTCACAATAGAACCATTTAGGGCATTGGGAGTTGAACCCCAACTATCTTAGGAGGTCGCAGATCCATAACATCTCACAAATCCCATGAGCCATAGCTCTAAACTTAGCTTCAACACTCGATCATGCTATAATGGGCTGCTTCTTACTGTCAAGTAACCAAGTACCTCTAATAAACAAGCAGTAGCTTGAGGTGGACCTCCTATCATCCACAAAGCTAGCCCAATCAACATCTATAAAAGCTTCAACTCTTAAATCCTTTCATCTATACAAGAGCCCTTGACCTGGACTCTTATTCAAATAATGCGAAATATGGTATGTTGCCTCAAGATATGACATTGTGGGAGCATGCATGAATTGACTAACAACCCCAACAATATAATGGATTTCTGGTTTAGTTAAGATCAAGTAAATAAGCTTGCCTACGGAGCATGCATGAATTGACTAACAACCCCAACAATATAATGGATATCTGATTTAGTTAAGATCAAATAAATAAGCTTGCCTACTAATCTCTAATACCAACTAATATCAATTAGTCTGTGGCCCTTATTTGCTTGTAAACGGTGGTTGAACTCATTGGGAGTCTCATAAGGTGTACATTATAACATCCTAGAGTCTTAGAGGAGATTTAGCATGTACTTGCGTTGTGATAAGAAGATTTTATCCTTGGATCTAGTAACCGCAATTCCAAGAAAGTATCTGAGAAGCTCTAAATCTTCAATCTTAAACTCCTTGCCCAAAAAGCCATTCAAGTTGTTGATGTCATACTGATCATTACTTGTAACAACAATATCATCCACATATATAATGAGAGCTTTCATCTTCCCTATTTAATGCTTTACGAAGATTGTATGATTCGCTTGACATTGCTTGTAACCATTCTTGAGCATGGTACTATGAAACCTTTCAAACCATGCTCTAGAAAATTGCTTGAGGCCATAGAGAGCTTTCTTGAGACGGCATACTTTTTCTTTGCCATTAGAAATACTAAAAATCAGGAGGCAAACTCATATAAACTTCCTCTCCAAGGTCTCCATGTAGATAGAGATGCAAATAAATTGGATATGATCCGGATACTGGTATATCAGTATTTGGTTAGTTTATAATCGGATATTTTTTAAACGAGCGGATATTTAATCAAATCAAATACATATAGGTTCATATTTGTATCCGTTAAGTTAGTCGAATATCGAATACGAATATAGATATATTTGATTAAAAAAATTCATGAAGTTAGGTTAGGATTAATTTAAAAAATAATGTAACATAACCTACAATAGTATTTGTAAAGTAAAATATCCTCCAATATTATAATATGACTCTTAATTTACATTAGTCATTATATATATATATATATATATATATATATATATATTTATAAATGAATGGATATTTAATCGATATAATGTATATATATCCACATTTAGCTCATTTATAATTGGTTATTTTTTAAACGAACAAATATTTTATCGAAACGGATAGATGCATATTCATATTTGCTCTAAACGAATACGAAAATGAACCAGACACGGATAATCAGATACTGCATCCCTACCTCTCACACGAACCCTAATCCACTATTAGTCCACCCAAAATCAAGCACTCAGATTCTACACGAAAAGGCCCTACTGAGGGTAGGATTCTGTACTTAATGGGGAATATCAACGAATGGTAATACATGCAAAAGCATGATGGACTAAATATTATTTTTATTTTTTACAGTTTTTTTGGTCAAAAACTAAATACTCCGCTAGTGTGAGGGCCAACATCAGACCTGAAGAAGTCCTAAACTTTGAAGGAACGACCTTGAGGTGAGCCCAACCACGAGCTCTGAGCCTAACCATGAGTTCTCTGATTATACAAATTTTTGGCATGGTCGGCTGGTAAGTGGGAGAAGCTCTACCAAGAAATTCATGGCTGATCATTGTAGGCCGTTCTGTTCAATATGCAGCGCGTATCCATGTGGAAGGTTATCCGAGAATCACGGGAATCCTTCTTTTAAAACACGGTAAAAAAGGACCCGAGGAGAAACTTCAGATTTTCGCTCAAGTCCCCCTTCTGCGCGGTATTCAACGACGCGTATGTCTGAAACTTTCCGTGTGGAAAATGGGTGACCCGAGAAACACGTGAAGCGACTTTAAGTAAGTAAACACATTAAATAAGATAAATTTCGAATTCTCGCGCTGTAAGTCCCTCCCCGCCCCTCGAGTTGAAATCGTCTACTACAGCTTGAAATGTGGTAAAGTCTGGCATCATCTATAGTGTGACACGCACCCCAAAAATTTGCAAAAAAATAAATTTGATTGGCCATTTCTACGTCTTGGTGGGGGTGGTTTCCAATTTTGAGGGGTAAGTGTCGCATTTTGGACGATGCCAGACTTTACCTCATTTCAAGCTGTAGTAGACGATTTCAACTCGGGCAGGGAATTTCCAGAAACCGAAAGACTTATACCCCGTCACTGTTGGCATGTGTTTGGAAGCTCCATAGTTCTACAGGAATGGAGACCAGCAGTCTAAAACTAGTGATCAAGAGAACGCGTACTGGCAGTCAACGACCTGATGCAATAATTGATGTCTGAGAAAAAGACTGTGTAAACGGAGAAGAGAAAATCTCGACTCTCTCCTTGTTTGATGATGCAGTCATTAATGACTGAGAAAAAAGACACGTAGATGAGCAGTGATTTTATTTGTAGTCGTCGCTGACTGAATCTTCATTCCAAGTGTAATATTTAACTGTGAATTGTGATTTACGTTATCGGTTTTGTTGGGTAATTTCTATGCTCTCACTTGCTTGGATTATTACTAATATTTTGGTCTGTATTCACAGGCGGTCATTACATTGGCATAGTACACTGCGAGTTTTTCGAGAATCGTCTCTTCAACTTCTCTGGAACCGGCCAACCAGACCCATCAATTGATAAAGAATTCTTAGAGATATTAAGATCGAGATGCAATGAGACTGGCAACTCATCATCGTCGATCGAAATGGATAACAATTCAACTGGGTTGGGTTTCGGTCCTCGTTACTATCGCAGTCTGGAACAAGGGAGAGGGATCCTTGAATCTGATGAAAACAAAATAGGGTTGTCATGATTATTGACCACATCCAAAACCAAGTGTCCATGAAATATGCTACTCCAAGAATTCTCATGAAAAGTTGTGTATTCAGAAAAAGAGTTAATATTGATTTTTGCAGTTTAAAGATTTTCACGATTGTAATGAAGAACTATGGTCAATGAATGTGCTCTTTAAATTAGGGACACTTTGGTGGAGATAACATGAATCATAAGATCTGCTAATGAAATATACTCAACCATCCGATCAATAATGGACTATTGTGTATGGCAGACGGGATTTGGTGAAACAACTTATAGTGAGCCTAAGATAGGAATGACATTAGGGTCGACACATCAGCCCCCAAAAAGTGACTTACACATTTTTGGGGATGCTTTTCACTTTAGTCTCACTTTAAGTTGTCACACCAAATCCTTAAGATGTGTATGGGGGTTATTAAGCAATAAGCCGCATTTCGTCCAACTGAGCATGAAACTAATTTACTTACTGATTAGGGTTTGGACATTTCACCGGATCCAATGCACCGACATAAAATATCACATAAAATATTAGATTTAGAAGACTCATGATAAGATCTGTTGAATGTTATTAGGCCGTGATTAGGATTTTATCTACAGACATGGTTGGGCTCATCTTTAAAATATTGTACCCATGCATTTCAGGGCCAAGCCAACCTTAACGGGCTGGGATTAGGTACGGAAATTTGCTTTTCCTGATGTATTAGGATGACATTAGGGGGGCTGAGTATAAGTACCTAAAAATGACTTTCACTTTTTGGGGGGTGCTTATCACTTTCCAGCACTGATGTGTCCACCCCCTAATGCCATCCTAATACATCGGGAAAAGCAGATTTCCGTATATAATATTTTCTGAACCTTAACCTATGACTCGATGATCATGCGGGGATGGGCTTAGGCTACCCGATCCATTGAAATCCTCTCAACAGCTCCCCACGTTTCCTCATTCATCAAATAAGGGGAATTTTATTTATTTACTTATATTATTATTATGTTTTGGTCATTTATCTTTTTTTTTTTTGATAGATAGACATTAGTGGTTAATTTATTAGTAGTTGAAGACCGGTTTTGAACCCAGGTCTATGGTATGACTAAGGTGGGCATGGGCTGGCCCGGCCCTAATCCAACCCTAAAATTGGCCTGAAAAAGCCCTGCCCAAGGTCCAAACTTTTATTTAGGGCTAGGCTTCGGCTTACTTCCACCCGGCCTGAGACCTGAATTTTTACATATATAATATATATGTATGAGGATGCGGGTGAGTTGTTTCTGACCTTTAGCTGGTCCTGGGCTTTTGGGATACTCCAGTAGAAGGTTGGGCTTGGGTTGGTGTTTCTGGCTGTGAGCTGGTCAGGGTCTTGACTTTGTGAGACCATGAGTTCATGACCCATTGGGAGGTGCTAAAAATTAAGGCCAATCCAGTTTTTAAAGGGTTGATATCCTCTACTATGCCCCCTTGTGCGACGCCCCATGAGGCAAGACACAAGGGGGTGGGACCCATTCACTCTTGGGGGTCATGGGACATCCCAAAAGTGAATGGACCCCACCCTCTTGTGTCTTGCCTCACGGGGCGTCGCAGAGGATATGGAGCTGTTTTTATACACTAGGTCTGGGGACCTATCTAAGTAGTCAAGTATGTCAATAAGTGTGACTAAGACCTTTTAAACTAAACCAAGATTTAGAAGCCTTATTAGAATTGTTTAATGCTATTGGGCCATGATTGAGATTTTATCTACATTCAAGGATGGGGCTTGGCTTGTCTTTAAATTATTTCACCCATGTCAGGCCCAAAAAAGATTAATGCATAACTCGATTGTTACGCAAGGTTGGGCCTTAGGCTACCCAACACATTAAACATCATCCATCATCGAATGCCTTGAAGAACCTTGATGGATTGGAGTTGAGATACAGACCCAGTTGATAGCATGCACGGATTTGTTTAAGGCATTCACTCAATGCAATCTGCTAAAGATTGGATCCATGCCCATTGAAGGGGGTTGCATACATATGGTCTTAGAAAACGAGCGTCTATCAATGTGATTCCTTATCAATCTTCTAAGATTTCAGGAGTTATATATTGTTCAAAACTAAAGTGAAATACATCCTATAAACTCTCTTTACAGCTCCCTGACGTTCCTCGTTCATCAAATGAGGGGATTTCTTTTTTTTTTTTTTTTTTTTAATTTATTTATTTTTGTTTGTTAGTCAAAATATAGATAACGTCTAACCACACTGAAACACTAATTATAAGTCTACTAAAGCATAGCATCCATGCAATGTGTGTGTACAGCATGACATGTGTTCAAAAATATTTGAAACTCCAGCTGGTTAGAGGTTTGGAGGTTTAAATATTTTTATATACTTGTCATGTTTTGGTGAGAAGAGTTGCATGTTAATGTCTTTTAACTTACATAGAGGATCCGAACCCGAATAAAAGAAAGAGCCCTTAATGCTCATTCTATAGCTCAGTAGATTTTAAACAGTCCATAGCTAGGACTTGATGGCTTTATTTTTTCGATTCTGGTCGTTCCTTTTTTGGTTTGACTGCATGAAGTTCAACCCAAAAATAAAAGATTATTGGTTTTTTTTATTTATTTATAGGATTGTACTAAATTACATTTGATTTAGTTCCTCATCATAGATAGGCTTGTACATGGGCCTCTGGAGACAGGTCTAGTAGGCCCAGTGCAAGACCCATCATTGCTAATAATGGGCTAAGGTGGTCTCAGTCCTGAAAAATTCTTAGACATCAAGGCCCGATCTCAGCCCAACCAAATTTTAGGGTTTTGGGTTGACCCAAAATCCTAGCCATCATCGAAGCTTTGAGCTTTCGTCCAGGCCAGGTTTGGCCTTTACGGTCTGCATCCAACACGGAGAGGATTATATATATGAAGTTATAAACTCCCTTTTCCCACCGTTATTTGAAATATTAATATTCTTTGCTCTTCGCTCTTTTTATTTCTGAATTCCGACTCCAACTCTCTTTCTGATTTCCGACTCCAACTAAGAAAAAAGAGAGAGAGAGAGAGAGAGAGAGAGAGAGAGAGTGAGAGAGAGAGAGAGAGAGACACGGAGAGGGGCGTCCATATTTAATTGTGTTCGCTGTTTTTATTTTACATATTATTGTTCCTGTTGATCGATTGTTTTGCGTGGACTGTGATGATGGTCAAGTTTAGTACCTTCGTTTTTGCTCTTTCTCTTCCTGTTCTCTTTCTTTTTGGGTTGTTCACTGTTTCTGTTGTCGGACAAGATGAATTAAGCACAGTCGTTGGAGATCCAGGCATGAGGAAAGATAACCTGAGGGTGGCGATAAAAGCATGGAACTACTGCAACAGGGTTGGAGAAGAAGCTCCCGGCGTGGGAAGCCCCAGAAGAGCTGACTGTTTCGACGTTCATCCTGCCCTCTCCAACTCTTTGGTACAACACAACGTCACCGAAGAGGATAATAGGTTAAGTGTTGGTGACCCATTTCCTGCTCCTTTTCGCGGACAAGTCTCGAAAGACGTCAACGACACAAATCAATACGCAGTTCAGAAAGAGTTGTATCTTGGATCCAAGTGCGGGGTACATGGGGCTGTTGATCCATGGATATGGGCTCCAGATGTTTATCAGTTTTGGACCATCAACCTTAAAAACGGCAACTTGGATACCCGTGCTGGGATCTGCCCCAAATATGGCGAAGAGGTTGGACCCTTTGATGACCCTGACTCTAACTTCACTTGCTTCGGAAAAGGGTGCATGAATCAACCTTTGATGTTCCACAACTACACATCTTTAGTAACAGGAGAAGATGGGAAGAATGCTCTAAGGGGGAGTTTCTACGGGACTCATGACTTGGATGCTGATTTTGTTAAGGGGGTAACCAAAAACATCTCATACTACTCTGTTACTTGGGACAAGGAGGTTGGAGATGGAAAGAGTTGGGTTTTCCATCACTTGTTGAGAACCTCGGAGAAGTACCCGTCGTTGATGCTCAACTTTAAGTCGGATATCACTTATGGAATTTCACCTGGTTATCCTTACGAAACAAGAGGCATGACTATGACGTTCGGTATTCATACATTCTTTTCTTTTCGTTTATATAGTTCATCACTTCATTTCATCATAATTAATATATGTTCGTGTATTGTTGTACTGCAGACTTTTGGATCATTTGATACCAAAGTGAAATTCATTCTTAATGTAATGAGAGGAGGGGGTCCTAAAAGCCAATTCAAATTCTTGGAGATGGGAGGTTGCATGAAGAACGACGATCAAATTTGCAACGGCGACCCAACTACGGATGTCACCAGATTAGTTAGAATGATCCTGAATCCCAACACCACGGCAAAGTGCAGCCCCACCAACCAAAAAGCCTGCCCTCTTTTTCACGGCCTCGGGGTGGACGAGCCCCGCATATATCGTAACGACACTGACAGGTTTCCGTATGAGGCATACCACAGTTACTGCGCACCTGCAAACGCCAAGCTAGAGCCCTATCAAGCATGCGATCCTTACAGCAACCCTACACAGCAGGAGATAACAAACATTTTACCCCATCCCATTTGGGCCAAGTATGGTTTCCCAGGAAAGCAGGGAGATGGGTGGATCGGTGATTCTAGGAGTTGGGACCTGAATGTTGGGAGATTTTCGTATAACCTGTTTTTCTATCAGGTACTTCATCCTGTTCTTCTAGGAAAAGATTTTCACTTTTTCATCTCAATGATTTTAATCTTGTGTTATTATCTATTCCAAAGTGTTTGTTTGTTTCCATTACTAACTTGTAAGTGAATGTACCAACAGTATATGGTGAATCCAGATTTTACAATTGGCCGACCAGATTACATTGTCACCAGCGGAACAGTAGATTGGTACTCTATGGGAGTGGGAGCTGAGATACATGAGAGTCCGGATCAAGTAGCAGAGTGGACAGTTAGTGACTTCGACATCCTGGAGGGAGTACCAGATCCAGAGTAGATAGAAGTTTGCATATAGGTCCTGAATTAATTATAATGTTCTAATTAATAGTTGTTGTTTTTTCATTTTTTTTTCTCTTATTATTCCATATGCAAGTCATGTGGGTCAGATATGTTGGTGCTTTAATGCTTTTAAATGTGTTTTAAGGAATTTTATGTTGTAAGGGGTTCGACCAGTAAATGTTTTGAAAAACCTTTTATTTGAACTTTTTTATAGTAAAATTAGATTCGGAAGTTGCTATTGTTTATTATAACTTAGAGGTTGCGGTTTACTCTTTTTTTCATCACCTAGCGGTTTAGATCCTGTCCAGCCTCCTGGCATGTTAGGACCTGTCTGGCCAAAGAGATCGATATGTGCCAAACAAGGGCCTGTCCAACCTCCTTGTTTGGTGACATGTTGACCTTTAGGCCAGGCATGTCCTCATAAGCCATAAGAAGGCCAGGCAGGATCCAAACTGAGCACTTGGTGCAAGCCGCCTCGGATTTGGTGCAATCCCTTAATGAAGGACTAAGGTCCGCCCTGCATCAGGGGCAGACACATCAATGCGAAAAAGTGAATTACACAGTTTGGGGGGTGCTTTTCACTTTTCAGCACAGATATGTTTGCCCTGATGCAAGGCGGAACTTTGTCATTGGTTAAGGGGTCGTACCAAATCATGTGCTTTTCACGTTGTTCTGCTTTCGTATTACAAACGTTGACATACCCCAGCTCATCTTGTTTGTGTCAACCTTAATCGATCATGGACATTTTCTTCCTTTCCATGAAGGTTAACTGAGTTAGCTTGGCTCAGCTTGTAGTTCAGCTCAGCTCATGAGCTGAGCCACGCCTCAAATTGAGCTTGATTATTACACTATATATATATATATATAAGAAGATTTTTTATTTATTTATGAGCTGTTGAACCTGTTTCAAGAAGCTAAAATTTTAGCTTGGAGCTAGGTTTGGCTCATAAGGTATTGGTCTTTGACATTTGGGTCTAAAACGGTAATTAAGCATGAGTTGAGCCAATCCTAAGCCAGCTCACCTCAATCATATTACACTTCGGATTTGGTGCAACTCCTTAAAGAATGCCTAAGGTCTTCTCTGCATCAGGGGTTCACACTTCAGCACCGAAAAAGTGATTTACATTTCTTTGGGAGGCCTTTTTTACTTTTTGGCACCTATGTGTCCTCCCCTAATGCTGGTCAGACCTTAGGTGTTCTTTAAGGGGTCATACCAAATCCTGAGGGATCCTATTATGCCAAGCCTGAGCATAATTGTTGCATGATAAGCATGTATCGATTTGGGCACAACTCGGCTTATACGAGTTGATGGGTCTGTTTCAATTGGCTATAATTTTAACTTTTTTTATGGTAAAGAGCAAATGCTCACACCTAAGATTGAAATTTCAATTTTTTTATACATGTCCTGTTAAAAAAACAGTTTCCATTTAATATATTTTAAGCTTATTGCATTGGATTTGATCTCATGGCACCATGGTAGTGGATTAGGAATCGATAGTACCTCATTGCCTAACCCAAATTGAATTTAAAATAGGTTAGAATTTTAACTGGTCGGGTCTATGTGACTATAAGATTATCACCCTTCCCTACCCTACCCTATCCAAGTGGAATTTAATTTAGGTTAGGATTAGCAAACACCAACCTCCGAAAAAAAAAAGAAAGCTTGTTAGCACATATTTAAAGTCCATCAGTAAATGAGAGACACGTGGAAAGAAACAACATGTAGGCAAGATGGTTGTGCAGGAGGGATTCACTGGATGGAAAATGCAAAAGTGGATCCCACTAGTACCACGTTAAAAACATACGACCCGATCAGCAAATAGAGTGGTGCATGATTTAAACCGAAAAACGGTTGAGTAACAAACGTAGAGCAATAACAATAGCGTCGTGGATAGATTTCTATATATAAAGAGAAATAGTGAACAATAAGGAATCAATCATCATCAACAGATTCTACATTTTGTCAATAGTCGTAGCTTTAGATTAGGCTTAGTGGTAGTTAATTCTTGTAGTGACTGGAACTCCTATCTTGGGTGATTCGATTACACCACAAACTTAGATTCAACGAGATTCTTTCAATGGAGGACAGTGGCCAATCTGTGTCATTCGTAAAACTAGGTTCAACGATGTTCTTCCAGAAAAAAGGACATCTGCTAATCTGATTTATTCACGAAACCAGATTCAATGAGGTGCTTTCAGGAGAAGAATAGCGGATAATCTCCTCTTACTCAAAGGATTAGATTCAATGAAGTCTTTCTCATTACGAGAGGACAGACAGCGATTAATCTATCATTCGAATGTATCCCTGTAACTAGCATTGTATTTTGTATTTTCAATTTTAAATAAATTATTCTTTACATTGTCTACACTGGGTGTCATTATCTAGTGTAAAAGTTCTCGGTCTAGAGGCATTACCCAACCCGATATCCTTTGGATAGTCCAAATTGGAAAGACCCGCACACGTGTCAATTTCAAAAGAAAAGAATTATTGTTGACTACTAACAAATTGGTGACCACAGTGGGAATTTTTGAAGTACTTATTACTCGAAACCATCAATGGCACCCCAACGAGACAAACAATTAATCAATGGTAACGAGACATGTGACTTGTCTCACAACATAAAAACCAAGCTCAATGATCTTATCGAGAGAATGGAACGAGAGTTCCAAATGGTGCAAAGCATCCTAGGAGATGTTCTGTTAAAGATACTCTAACCTTTGGTAGAAAATGTTTGAGCTAGTCAAAACCTAGGTTCTAGGGACAGAGGAGTGGCTGATAAAACAACATTCTAGAATCATCGAATAGGCCTGGGGGGCACGAGAGACCTCTCGGATACCCTGAAGAGCCACGAGTCAAAGTTGTCCCTGAGCAAGAACAATAAGAACCCATTCGAGTGTCCACAAGAGGGACAGGATCTAGGAATCAAGGCTCTATGGGATATCCCGTAGGGGCTAATGTTCAACTAGATGCCGAAGGGGTTGAGGTACATGAAAACCTAATCTTTGAACTCAATGTATCTCAACAAGAACATTAGGGCCCCTAGATCAGGGGACATGATCAATGTAATAGTCGAACTAGGTATTATGGTCAAAATGTCCAACGACCTCACTAGAATGACCAATTGGGTATAGAGGCAGTCCACTTGGACACACAGGCATAGGACCTTCACCGCCAAGAAGGCATGAGCCACCCAACTATTGGGAAAATCAATTCCAAAGGAAAAATGCTAATGGATATGCCGGTACAAATTGATAGTACTGCAGGGATCAAGACTCGCCAAACTATTAGGAGAACCCAAATCTTAACAACGAAGAATTTGTTGGCATGGGTATAAGGTACCAAGCTCAGCCTCCAAATTACCAAAGGGCTTATCTAGGCCTAGAACGACCATACGACGCTATCCTACAAGGGTATGCCCAAAACCCTAGAGAACAAGTTATAAGAGTTCTTGAGGAGTTGTATGGATCTGGCCTTCAAAGGGTTGCACGACCAGCATATAAAAAAACCCTACCTTGAGCAAATTGACAGGGACTATGAGTTCCCTCAAGGGTATAAAATTCCCAACTTCGCTACTTTCTTAAGAAAAGATTGTAAAACAGCCATGAAACACATAAATTGATTCACCATACAATGTGGAGAATTTTTTAATTTAGGATATTACAAACCAAGGCTATTTCCAAATTCCCTCGCAGGCCAGACTTTTACATGGTACACTAACCTCCCACCTAACTCGACAAGAAGTTGGGAAGAAATGGAGGATAAATTCCAAGCCCATTTCGCTAGAGCAGACATTAGAGTCTCGATGGCTGATTTAGCCAGATTGAAGTAACAACCAGGGGAAACGGCGAAACAATTCATTATGAGCTTCAGAAGAGCCAAGTTAAGGTGCCTTAGTGGCCTTCTTGAGGTCAAGTTTGTAAAACTCGCCTAAGATGGGCTTGATTTCGAGCTTAGGAAGAAATTCGAGAGAATGACATTCTTTGATTTATTTGAATTGTTAGAAAATGCCACTCATTATGAAAACATTCTCCAAGAGGAGAATCAACGTCAAAATTCATCATATGGGACCTATTATCAGGACCCTAACTATGAAGTCGACCTAGCATAATTTGTAGGAAATAGACTATTTACGTGTGAGGCTCTGGCTAGTAAAGATAGCCAGGCCCAGGAATCAAATAAACCTCAAGCGGCCACAAAAACTTATTCCTTCGATCTAACTAAGGCTGACTAGATATTCGACATGTTACTCAAGGCTAAGCAAATTAAGTTAGTTGGGAGACACAAGATCCCCACACATAAGAAGCTACGTGCAAAGGACTATTGTAAATGACATAACTCCTTCACACACCTAACTAATAAGTGTATAGTGTTTCAAAATATTATACAAGAGAGAATTAACAAAACATTGCTTCGATTTCCTGATCAAATCGAGGCTATAGAAGTAGAAACTAACCCCTTCCCAAAATTAGTAAACATCGATATGATAACAATAGATTGGACAGGGATAAATAAATCACAAAATGCAGGATTTACTAAAGTTGTACATTATGCAGGGCCACAATCGAAGCCTCCAATTGTTAGCAGGGCTACAAGTATGGCTGAGCACAAGAAAAAGACTTTTGCCGACTCCAGTATAAACATTGGGAAGCCATAGCGTGATAGCAAAAATGACGAAGGGAGCTTAGTCGAAAGGACGACTTCTGCCTCTGGGAAAGATGTGGTAAGATAATAGCCAATCTTATGGCCATGGCCATAAAATAGGAGGATGAGCCTCCCTTACCAGTTGAGTTAGCGTAGAAGAAAAAGACACACCCAAGTGCAAGAATCCCTTTCCAAGCCTCCCGTGTTAATGATTGACGACCCAACAAATGGGAAAGAGAAAGAGGCCAGTACGTGAACAAACCCTATGGGGATAGAGAAACCCCATGAAGTAGCACAATCCTTGAGGACAGTTAAACCACCCGTTGCAGAGGTTGATAAGTGGGTGGAGGTGATTGCACCCATTAACAAGCCCCATAGCAGGAGTTTCCTAATGTACAAGTACGGGTATAATCCTGACTTCCCCTCGATGACCAAGACTCATAAAAGAAGATGGTTAAGGCAACAAGCCTTAGCCTGATAGGAAAGCTTAAGTCAGGTTCAAAGTCAGGATTCAGGTTTACACCAGGACAGACGGGGAGACACCATCCATCATCAGGCCATCGGTGACAATAGGCCTGATTGCCAATTCAACCTATCATCCAATGGTAAATCGAGCAAAAGAAAGCACAAAAAGCTGGAAAGAGGATATTATCCTATCCTTAACATCAATGACAACCAAGAGCCGAGGTCGATCAAAGTGCTTATTGGCAGAAAGCCAAGAAACCCTAAGAAAGATCATCAGGACAAGCTACCAGAATCTGCAATAAAAACACAAACTAAAAGAGGAGAGGAATGGCAGCAGAAACACAAGAGTTGGGCAGACATGGTAGAACTACCCTCAGAAGAAGACGATTTCCTTGACTTTGAGAATGAAGGATTATTTGTCGATTCCTTCACATCGTCAAAATCTATAACAGATAATCTCCTTATGGACAAGGACAATACCACCAGCGCCCATTTTGGTAGCCACCCAGAGAAGGAGGTCTACTGTCATATGATTCTTACACTGCTTACTGAGTTCAAAGCCCTCCAAGACCAGGTTTTTTGAGGTGGAGAACGAACTTTAGGATATCATCTCAGAGAAACCGGCAGCCATAATATTGGAGGAGAATGCAACAAACGTAGATGAAAGTACAGGTAAACTCACTTTTGATAAACCCTTCAAAAATATGACCCAACATTTGAAACCTTTGTATGTAAAGATACATATAGAGGGTCGACCTATTAATAGAGTGTTAATCGACAATGGGGCAACTATTAACATCCTCTATTTGTCAATGATGAGAAAGTTATCAAAGGTTGAAAGTGACCTAGTGTCAACAAACGTGTTTGTCTGTGGTTTCTCAGGGAATGCTACCCGAACCAAAGGGGTCCTTTCACTTGAGTTGTGGGTAGAGAGTCGAACACAAGTTGTCGCTTTCTTTATGGTCAACACAACATCAAATTATAATACCTTGTTGGGAAGAGATTGGATACACTCAAACTGGTGTGTCCCATCATCTTTGCACCAGTTGTTATTAGTTTGGAATGATAATAATTGTGTAGAAGTTTTACATGCAAATCAAAAGTCATTCCTAACCTCAGCAAACAATGTTGAGGCCCATCTTTATGATGATATTATTGGCACAATCAAGCTAGTCGGTCAAGAAAGCGAAGGAAAACCAACTGAGGTTACCATACAAAAGAATTGAGAGGAAGAAACCTCGATAAGCCCAGAATTTAATGAATTATGCCGAGAATTGATCGACCCCAATGTAATGATAGGGCTACAAATAGCAGGCCCGCAATGCAAATAGGAGTCCAATGATTAATCCAAATGAAGAAAAACAAAGGGCCATACAAATGGCAGTGAAAGACTGTCATGATATCTAACAGAAAAAATAGTCGAGATGTATCTTGCCGACTGTAGCACACAAGAGCTACCTAACGAGCACAATGCTGTAGGAGTCGAGCATCTGAAAACAACCTTGCCAAACTGGATGATTTAAAAGCTGAAGTACAGGATGAATTAAGAGAAGTAAACTTGGGTACTATAGAAGACCCACGGATAACATACATCAGTACCAAACTCGAAGAGTTAGAGTTCGAGCGAGTCATGAGCATCCTAAGGTAGTACAAAGATTGCTTTGCTTGGGACTACTCGAAAATGCCCAGGTTGAACAGAAAGATTGTCGAGCATTGACTGCTAACAAAGGATGGCTGCTTTCCCTTTCAACAGCCACCTTGAGGAATGACCAATAAAGTAATCTTGAGGGTCAAGGAGGAAGTCAAAAAATTGTTGGCGGTAGGGTTCATTCGACCAACCAAGTATGTCAAATGGCTCTCAAACATAGTTCAAGTTATAAAAAAATGGTAAGATTAGAATTTGCATTGACTTTAGGAATCTTAAGACATCCACTCCTAAGGATGAATACCCTATGCCCATTGTTGACTTGTTAGTTGATGGGGTATGGGGACAATTTTTTTTTTTTAAACTTTGTTGTCCCCTTCATTGATACAAGATTATTTTTTTTACCATCTTTAATGAAGATATAGACATAATCCTTACCACCATGGGTAGTGTTTTTCCATGTTGCCATGAAATTCTCAAGAACATATGTCAGGAATCCATGCCTACCATGTCTCATCCAACCTCATTTTATTATAATATTTTCTAATTGAAAAAGAATTTGGCACAATTTGGTTAATTTCATGGTCTTTATTGAACTAGCCAATCTTGTAAGACACAAATTTGTCTTTAAATATAGCTTGTTCACCATTGTTTTGGAAATTAGATATTTCATGGCCACATAAACCCTCTAGTTGATTATACATCTGGACTGAAATATGTTGTTTGGGTGTTTAAGTGACAGTGTGCCTTTTAGTGGTTACTTAACTTCTTGCAGCCGGCCTTCACAATTGCATATCAACCTTGGTTGCCAATTTGATGGTGTCGTCAAAACTTTAGATTAGTTGCAATGAAACCTGATCTTGGATAGCCATTCATAGTCCTCATATAAACCTTGATACTTGCCACTATTCAGTAATTGAATGCTCAAGATAAAAGAGTAGGATATAAAATTTATTTTTATTAGTCAGTTTGGTATGGTTTTGTATATTTTCAAGAAGAATATGGGTTTGAAGACAAAAGCCACCTGTTGGTATGGGCACACTATACTTAAGGTAGGACAGAAGTAGCTCTCAATCAAAGGGTTCGGTAATGTTAAAAAAGCCAGAACTTCAAATACTTTGACACTGGAAATTCCAGGCAGCACCAAGATGGTTGTGGAAACTTAGGAGTATCCGATAACTACAAAAATTCACAGAATAGTGACTCTATATGAAAGAAACTATCCCACAAATAATCATGCAATTCTGAGAAGTAAAATTATATAAATTGAAGAAAACTCAGGTTTGTCCCAACACAGAACAACAACAAAAATCTGTAGCCTTTTCAAATGCGGTTCAACAACTCAGCAAATTAGAAGAGGCAAGCAACTTGAATATAGAAAACAAATAAAGAAGCCAAAGGTTAGGTCTGTCTTTGGTCCAACCCTCCCAACACCCCATAGTTACGGGACCAACACTGGGTAATGACCTTTCAATAAGTTTATGACTTGTGTAGGTGTAGGTACTCATTTTTTTTAAACTGCTTTGTTTTTTTATTGGTAAGTTCTCCACTTTGCAGGAAATGTTACATTGAAAAATTGAAAATAGTTGAAGCTGGAAAGTAAAGATTTGACAAGGGGATGAGAAAAAGGTGAAGCAAGTGGAAGTTCTTAAAAAAATTGTAAGTTGTGCATCCCAATCCTATGTTGAGTAGATTTTGTTCGAGCATAAACTAATGGTGTTTAAAGCTTTATTTTTATTTTGCTTTATAAAAGTTTGAATATCAATTTACTATAAGTAACACCTTGTGTATAAAGGTTGTGGAGAATTCAAGAGATGCATTTGAAGTTTATAGAAGTTGAGAATGGCAAGATAATTCAGCTGCTGTCAACTATGATCAGAGATAGGCAAGATAATGTTAGCTTTAGACTTAGGTTAAAGGATTGTGAATAGGTTTTAATCAAGGAAACTGGTTCGGGAAAATAGGGCTAAGCAAGGGTAACTAGATGGTTTAACAAGTCTGATTTGGGCCAAAATTATAGCAGGTTGTATAGGGTTTTAATGGATTGCATAGGCCTAGAACATGGGACAAAATAGTCAAGGATTTGAGGTATAAGAGTGGCTGTTATGGCAGGTAATAAAAGAAGTATGGTATCACCTCTAATGTTAGTTGTGTGCAGCAACAACCCAAATAGGAGCTTTTTATTCTCATAACTCTAATACCCTGTTCTTTATGGGTTCACTTTTTGTTGTCACAATAGGATGGTTTGTAATGAACTCATTCAGATTTGCAGCGATCTGTGCTTGATAACACGTCATTTCGTTTTATAGAAAAACCTAAGATGACTTCATTTCTAATTGTAGTAAACAAAACAGTAAAAATTTGAATGAGTAATTAGGAAACCATCATATCATGGTTACAAATGCCTTGGAAATTCAAATGAAATGATTACGTTACAGGTGGCTGCTAAACAGGCTCTTACTAAAAGAAATTTATTATTTAAGACTTTGTAAGCTGTAGGTAAACCCAACCATCCAAATAATTGGTCTGAATGGTCTTTTCAATTTTTATTGTTAAATTTTTAATATTAAGGTGTAACAAGTGGGAATCTTATTTTGCATTTTGTAGGTATTCAGTTGGTTTGGACAGTACTTCTATCTTAATTTTGGAGGCTTTCCAGCTTCGGATGGCTCCTGCGTATATAGCGTTCTTGCGGTTTATGCGTGATGACATTGAGGCCAAGAACTACATTTATAGCTTGGATGTTGGGGCTATTGGGAGGAAGATGGTGTGGAAAGGGATTCCTAGAGGCATAAGGGACAGCCATAGGAAAGTTGGCACATTGGTGAATGACGTTTTGAGAGAATATTACACCATCTCATGTAAACATTCTTCTATTTATCAATAAATTTAAATTTTATGTATGAATGAGATTTAAATATTATTACAAGTTTTTTTATGATGTGGACCACTAAAGGTTTAACTACTAGTGTCAGATCCTACAAACCGCCACTAGAACTGCCACTAAAAGTATTGGTGACATGATTTTTAGGGGTGCGTTTTTGACCGCTACTAATACTTTTAGTGGGGGTTTTCGACTGCCACTAAAAGTTGTAGTTTGGGTAGTGATGGTTTTTACATGGTCTCACTCATGAGTTTTGTTACCTAGACATCTCATGTATTATATTCTTATGTAGTTACACATTACTATATATATATGCATGGGTGTCAAAGTACCATTTTGCATTCGCGGATTTTGTTTTGGACCCAATCACTGGGTGACATTAATAGGTGAAGACGACACTAGTTTTTCACAAACCCTTGATGTCCTGGGGGATTTTTGCAAGTTAACCCTTGATTCCCTAAGGGATTTTTGTGGGCTAACCCTTGAAGCTCCAATAGTTCTACATCCCACCAGACCAATGGGATGGGTGGAGGAGCAGTAACCGAGCATGAACAAAGGATGCAAAACTAGTTAAATATCATTATGGAAATGATTAAGGGAAAGGCACCCTCTACTGTCGAGGCCTTGATACATAAGACTGATCTTCCTTTCTCCATAGCGATAATGGCCTGCCTGCTCCCCAAAAAGTTCACAATCCCCCATATGAAGGCTTTCGATGGGAAGCAAGATCCCTTTGATCACCTTGAAATGTACAAAACCCTGATGCTCCTACATAACTATTCCAATGGGATCATGTGCAGGGCTTTTTTGGCTACCCTGAAAGGCTCTGTAAGAAAATGGTTTAGCAACCTGCAACCGGGTAGCATTGGTTCCTTTTTTGAGTTGAGCCAATTGTTTGCTAGTCATTTCATTCGAGGGAGACGCTACTGAAAGCCTACCACCTACCTACTCAACTTTATAAAGTCGAAAGGAGAGTTGTTAAGGGACTACGTCTCTAGGTTCAACCAAGAGGTGTTGTAGGTAGACGATGCTAATGAAAAAATCGTATTAACAGATTTTATGGGAGGATTGTTACCCACAAAATTCCTATTCTCCTTCTCTAAGTCACCTCCAAGCAGCATGGTTGAACTGATGCTTTATGCCCAAAAACACATGAATACCGAAGACACTATGGCTACTAGAAGGGACAGAGGGGCCGACCCTAAAGAGCAGACAAAGAGAAGGAGATAAGAACAACCTAGAATAACAGGATGAGATTTTAGAACCAGAATCATGCCCGACCATGAGGCCAAACCGAGGGAAGCTGAGACGCTAGCCCGACGTGCTCGAACTTACACTCCCCTCAACTCACCCTCGAGTAGGTGCTAATGTATGTGTTGGATGATCCATCATTAAAATGGCTCGAGAAACTCAAGACCCCTCCAGAAAAGAGATAGCAAAGGAAATATTATAGGTTTTACTGAGGCCATGGCCACAATATGAAAGATTATTTTAACTTGAATGAGCAGATGGAGATGCTCATCCAATAAGGTAGATTGCGGTGCTTTGTGGCCAATCACCCACAATCTGACCCAAAGACAGATGAAGGGCCCTCGGGTAACAAAAGCCCCAAGCTAGAGGTTCTTAGAGAGATAAAAGTTTGTGGGTTGATCGATTGTAGGAGGGAAATTGAATTTAGCTCAAAAATCCCATTTGAGAAAAGTAAGAGTGTCATAGGAAGGAAAAGTTGACTCAACTGACAGACCATGAAAAGTTTCTAAGGTTAACCAATAGGATATCAGGTTCACCAAAGTGGATTCTCATAGAGTGTAGCATCCACACGATGATACCTTGGTGGTCACACTGATTATTGCCAACCATTGAACTAGGAGGGTACTCATAGACAACGGAAGCTCGGCCAACATCTTATACTTATTCCCCTTCGAACAAATAGGAGTTAGGAAGGATAAACTTCAATTGGCTGCCACACCATTGGTTGGATTCACCGGGGATAAGTTATACCTTACAAGGGTAGTCACGCTCCCCATAACAGCCAGGGTCAGCCCCTAACAGGTAACCAAGGCAGTCGAGTTCCTGGTCATGGATTATCCCTTTGTATATAATGCCATCATTGGTTAACCAACATAGAATCAAATGAAGGCTGTAATTTCCACCTATCATCTATTGATGTGGTTCTCGACCGAGGGAGCATTGGGGTAGTCAAAGGAGACCAAATGATTGCTCATGAATGTTACATCACCTCCCTAAGAGTCAGAGGATCAAATGAAACCCTTACCATTGACGATTGGGAGGGGAGAGAAGATGTTCGGCAAGAATAGACAGGACCTGTAGAAGACTTGGAGAAGTTGAACATCGATCCTGACCAACCAGAGTGAGTCATTTGGGTCATGTAGAAGCTCTCAAAGGGATTAAAGCTATGCTTATAGAAACTTCTCACCACACATAAAGATGCCTTCATGTGGACCCATGCTGATATACCCGAAATTGATCCCGGGATCATTACCCACTGGTTGAGTGTCGACCTTTCTGCAAAGCCAAATCAGACAGAAGAAGGGAACCTTTGCTGCCGATAGGAACTAGGCCATTGTAGAAGAAGTAGGCAAACTATTGAAGGCTGGGTTCATACGAGAAGTCACTTACCCCAACTGGATAGCTAATGTAGTCTTGGTTAAGAAGGGTAATGGGAAGTGGAGGATGTGATTGAACTTGATAGAACTCAATAAGGCTTGTCCCAAGGATAGCTTCGCACTTCCTATGATAGATTCACTGGTCGACTCTACTTCAAGACATGCATTATTCAGTTTCATGGACACTTTCTCTGAGTAAAACCAAATCTGAATGGAGGAAGGAGACCAAGAAAAAAGTCATTCATAACTGAAAGAGGAACCTATTGCTACAAAGTCATGTCGTTTGGGCTAAAGAACGCTGAGGCCACCTATCAAAGACTAGTAAACTGAGTGTTCAAAATTCAGATTGAGAGGAATGTGGAAGTTTATTAGGTGACATGCTAGTGAAAATCTTGAAAGCTGAGGAACACTTAGAAGACTTAGAAAAGACTCTCAAAACACTGAGAAGATACTGAATGAAGCTTAACCCAGCAAAGTGCACATTTGCAGTGTCAGCAGGGAAATTTTTAGGCTCAATAGTCTCTTACGGAGGGATCAAAGCTAACCTTGAGAAAGTCAAATCCATATTGGACATGAATCCACCGCACATAACCAAATAAGTGCAACGACTAGCTGGATAAGTTGCAGCTTTAAGTTGATTCATCTCCAGATCCAGAGATAAGTGCCTCCCCTTCTTTCGTCTCTTAAAGAAAAAGTTTGAATGGATTGAAGAATCTAACCGAGTGTTCCAAGATCTGAAAGAATAGCTAGCGAAATATCCCATCTCAGTCGAACTATCTAAGGAGAAGATCTATATCTGTACTTGGCTATGTCTGAAGTCGCTGTGAGCTCTATTTTAGTTTTTAGACTAGGCTTGCATCTAGACGCCAATGTAGTACGTTAGCAAATCCCTCTATGGCGCTAAGCTGAGATATCCCCCCCATGAAAAAGCTGGCCTACGCATTGGTGACCACGGTAAGGAGGTTAAGACCTTATTTCTAGGCCTATACTATAGTGGTGTTGATTGACCAACTACTAAGGGCAGTGTTGTAGAAGCCGGGGGTCTCGCAATGTATGGTTAGTGGGTAGTAGAGCTTAGAGAATTTGACATTCATTATCACTTGAGAAATACGATAAAAGGACAGGTGCTGACAGATTTCCTGGCGGAATTGACCTTGTTAGAACAAGACGAGTGAGCCTTACCGGAGGCAAGCTAGGCCCTGCATGTGGATGGGTCTTTGACTAACTCGGCCAATGGCACAGGACTGCTATTGACCATCCTAGAGGGAATCAAGATCGAACATGCAATCTAGCTTAGGTTTAAGGCAACCAACAATGAAGCAGAGTATGAAGCCTTGATCACTAGTTTAATGTTGCAAAAGAGATTGGAGCCAACCGAATTATTGTGTACAAAGATTCTAAGCTTGTCGAAGGACATGTAACGGGCAAGTACAAAGCCAATGAGGATCAGATGTAAGAGTACCTAGCCAAGGTAAGAGACCTCATGTCCCAGTTTGACAAGTTCAAAATCGAACATATCCTTAAAAATTAGAATGAGCATGCCAACCAACTCACCCAACTAGCTTTCAATGACAAGTACACCCTTGGGAGCCCATTACCAGTGGGATGCCTCATTGAACCAAACACTCATACCACTAGAAAGGTTTAGACAAATGAGGAAGATAACAATTGGAGCACCCTGATCACACATTTTCTCAAAACAAGAGAACTGGAACCAGATAGGAAGGAAGCTAGAATGGTCAAGTTCAGAGCCAGCCAACAGACCCTAATAAATGACATCCTCTACAAGCGAAGTTTCACCATGCCTTACTTAAGGTGTTTGTTTCCATAGGAGGCAAATTACACAATGAGGGAGATCCATGAGAGAATATGCAAAAACCACTTGGAAAGTCGATCACTAGTGCACAAGCTTATCCAAGTGAGATATTATTGACCGGCCATGCAGATAGACTCGACGAATTATGTTCGGAGGTGTGATAGGTACTAGAGGTTTGCAAAAATCCCATGTGTTGGAAATATGTGTCTTGACAAAACCATTCACATAAAATATAAGCATGATTAATTAATTATTTAATTAATAATA
>JAOXJP010267092.1:0-35005 GCA_025762735.1 Platanus orientalis
ATTCATCTCTTCAAGACACTTGTCTAAGCTCCTTAGCACAAGTGTCACCCATGCACCTCATGCTAAATGTGAGCCCTTCACCTTACTTTAGCTAAACCCATCTTCACCCTACACCTAGAAAACCTTAGGATTAATCCCAACCTTACACCACATCACATTTGGGGCTAAAAATAGCCCCAAATTAGTGATACCTAGGGTTGGCTACCAAAAACCCTAATACTAAGAGGAAAAGAGGAAGAAGAAGGTGAATTTACAAAGCTTGCATCAACCCTAGGCAAGGTAAGACAAAACCCTAATCCAATTCATTCCCCCTTATTCAATACATGTGAAATAGTATGTTGTTATGCTGTTAATTTTATGCTAGAACTATGTTCTAATTCGGGTTACATAGTAAAGGCTCAACAACCTCTACTTGCTTCTATTTTTGACCTATTATCATGTTGAATTTATTGTGATTTTTTGTAGAAGGCTGATTGAGCCCAAATTTTACTATGTTTGGCTAGACAAATATATGATGTTGCGTATTTAATTTCATGAAATTATGATTTATGAAAGGCCTTGAGATTGCCCCCTAAACAGACCCCAAAAAATGTATCTTTTGAGACCTAGTTTTAGAGAATATTTGCTGATTTTAATTTGAATTTTATATGCATGATTTGAAGCTCAATTTTTTATATGATTCTCATATATATCTCCCCTATTAGCATATTTAATTTCATGACTTTTTACAAAAAACTAAGGGTACCAAAATTGAGAAATCCAACTGCTAGATTTTCTCCTAGTAACAAACACCTATTTTTTAAGAGAATTAAAAACATGCGTTAAACAAATGGGCGTTGAGATCTGTGACCCACCCCAGGGAGCCTTGATTCTTCTCCTACCCTATCACATGGCGTATATACCCTCTGGGAGTCATTCTTGTGCACAAGCACCTCTGTGGACCCTCATTTCTATCCCAACGCCTGTTTGTTAGAAAGTAGGCATTAAATGGAAATTCAGGCATTGGAATGACTTTCAGGTGTTAAGCCTGGGCCTTAAAAATCATTTTTTTTTAAAAATCTTCTAAATGTAAGTCACCCCTAGGACTAGTGCCAAGACCTAGGAGAGACCCCACCCCTTTGGGCCCCACTGTGGTGGCCCAAAAATCCAAGTTGGCTATTGTTTCAGTACCCAACGCTTGTTTGTTCTTGAATTAAATTCAGACATTGAACAAATAGGTGTCAGACTAAAAAATAGGCATTAGGTTTGTAACAGATGACTATGTGGCCCATTTTGGGAGATCATATCTCCATAGGGCCTATACCTAGGGCCTATATGGTTATACACTAGAAGATGTTCCCTTCCTCCAACCATGGATCTCACAATGTTGGGACCCACTAAACTGCCCTAAAAGATTGCGTAACAGTGACAATTTGATCAGTTTTCCCAACACATGTTTTTCACCTTGAATTAAATTTAGGCATTGGAAAAACAAGCATTAAGGAGATAAACAGGCGTTAGTCCTACAAACCAGAAAAACTCATCTTCTTCCCCTTTCTCTCCTTTCTTTTAAGGTTAACATCTAACCCTGAGAAGTCAAATAGTAAGCCATTTAGAGGGTTCTACCATCCCTCTAAAGACCTAACCTATTAGGAGTCTCCTATACCTAGAATAGGACAAATTTAAAGATAGCTCTTGAACTATTCATAAGCCAATGCCTGTTTCTACCCTGAATTAAATTCAGGCATTGGAAAACAAACGTTGAGAGCAAAAATAGTCGTTAGGCCTGAGAGAAATCCAGCCAACCTTTAAAAAGGTGTAGACATTTTAATTCACATGTAACAAAGCATGGAAATGAACATAGGACTGAAACTCATGTGAATGGGAGAAGCCACCTAAAAAGGCGGGTATTTGGGGTGCCCAACACCTTCCCGAAGTGCAACCAAACAACTTACTCTAAATCTCAAGAACTCAGACCAGTACTACGAGTTAAATATCTAGACCTTTGTGTCTAGACTTCTCCTCTTCCCAGAAGAGGGGAACCGATGTCCAATTCAGTCGATTAACCACGAGTTGGTTGCGACTCCAAGTGAAGCCTAACCCTCCTGTAAAAGGGTTAGCAACCTTTCACACATTGGCATCACGTGCTGAAGAGTGGGCCTGAAAACCACAGGCAGGAGGGAGAAGCCAGAACTCCCCTCCCAAACGCTGATGTCCACAGAATGGCAACTCCGTTAGGGACTCGTTTAATCTCCACATTTATGGATTTTAATTTATGTTCACTACTTGCTTTCTCACATGTCTGCTTGTTTTCTCACATGCCTAATTGCTTTTCTCACATGTTTACTTGCTTTGGATTAGACTTAAGTCACTCCATTAGTTAGTTAGGATAACACTCCATCTTTGACATTCAATCCAAATTGCCATACATAGGATCAAAAACATGCTCACATAGCTTTAGGGCAGCTTGAATTAATTAGTAGGACCAAAATTCACATATAAACAACTTGTATACAACACATCTCTGTTATTTTATATTTTGTAAAAAATGAGTCCAAGGACACGACATTACACCAATACATCACTATCATTTTAACTTATCTAGGTCATTACCCACCAATGGAATGACATTGGATCACCACATAGGATGGGAACAATGTCTGAGCAGTTGCTGCTATGTCAGGGCGGCTATTCCGAGTTACCCAAGCTAGTTATCATCCCATGATCTGATTTTTTTTGGGGAGGTGTTTTAACTAGTACACACTATCTTATAAAATCTCATAAAAACATGCATATTTAGTAATTTTCAAGTTAGAGTTACTTAGGTTACACTCAATAGCTTAGAGGTCTAGTGTTAGACTTGTTTGGCGTGATTTCAACTGCGTGCTTGCATGATTGATTGAAAAGAAATAGGAATTTATGTCTAACTTTATAAAATTTGTCCAAATTTGAATATCTCTCACCCTTTTTGCATAATATATGTAACTCGATAGCATAGGTCATGTGGACATCTCACAAGTAAATCAAACCATGAAAAGCAAAGAAAATGAATAAAAGCCATCCTCAAATGACTAAAATATATAAGCAATATGAGTTATAATATCCTCTCAAGCAAACAAATGATAAAAGCCTCAAAACATGTACAGAGTCATCCTGGGTCAATTTATACAACTCATCTACAAACAAAATGTGTAAATACATCACAAAAAAAGATATATCCAATCCAGTCTAATCCTCTCCCTCCTCATCCTCTGCAGGGGGATTGGTTACCAAATCAGCCCTCCTCATCTTAAATGTTTTTCTCCTCGTCCCTTGCTTTACCCGTTTGTAGACTTGACCTCTCCTAAGAAGAATTGCGGCATCTCCTGAAGACACAGCAGTAGTCGATCCACTCATGGCAACATCTACCTTCTCCGCCGTCTATAGGGGATGCCCATGCTCAGCTCCACCAGTCTCAGGCTCTCTCGTAGTCTGCTCCTCACCGACCTCAGGCTTTCCCATGGGCTGCTTTCTCTCAGGCTGCTCCCCTCCAGTCTGCTCTCCCTCTGGCTGCTCCCCTCTGGCTGCTCCCCTCCAGGCTGCTCCCCTCTAGCAACACCTCCGGTCTCCTCTGGAATAGGGACTTGTCTCTGTAAACTTTAACAAAAACACACATGTCAAAAATTGTAAAAACTTAAAAGAAATTTAAACAATCTCACATTTTACCTCCTCTATAGCTAGCCCTTGGGTCACCCTTAAAGCAGCAACCTCAGCCAAGTAAGCTTGGTGCTTTTGCCCCACCAGAGCAAAGCACCTCGCCAACCTATGGAGGGCATCGAGGTATACCTCCCTAGAGACCTGTGCAAGTACACAATACACTATCAAAAAGAAATCTAATTAAAATGTTTAAGTAACCAAATAAATTCAATCCAGACCTGGGTCACCGCCTCAGGAGGCACCCAACTCGCAGGAGTCTTAGCCTTGGGCAAAGGCTCCTTTGTGACTCCACCCTCGAGGTCAGTCAAAGGCACCACCTCAGGGATTAAGCCCATCAGGCCAGGCTCAGCTGGGGGCACTTTCCTCTTCCTTCCTCGCCGGACTAGAGGTGCTAGCTCCTTTAGGGGCTGTGCAACAACAACCTGTAGAAAATGAACAAGTATTGTCAAAATTTCTAAAAGAAAAAAAATAAAACATCTAATGCCTTTCAAAAGTAAAATAAAACAAAATCAGCTCATAAGAGGCTCCACAGGCCCACCCAAAGGCCACAAGTCTGAGTGGCCCACCACTCATGATAATCCCTGGCCCAGTCCAAAAATGCTGCGGCCTTAATGCCCTCTTCCCCTAGGCTAGTGGCTCCCTCACTCTCAATCATCAGGGGAGGTGAGTGTGGGACTACAAACTCCTCTGCTCCACCCCCAACCTGGTGCCAAGACCTCTAACCAAGGTATATGGTCACCTCACCCAAAGCCACCAGCACCACCCTTTGGAGAAACTAACCCTAAGCCGAGTTTTGGGCTCGGGCAACATTTGCCTCCAAACCCAACGAGTCCATGGGCGCCACTTGATTTGCACAAACATAATAGAGTTTAGAAAATGAATTACAAAAAATAAAATGAAATTAAGATAAGCACTTGGTATTTACCTGGTTGGCTGTTAAAAGGTCTAACTCACATCGGAAGGCTAAGATTGACTTCTAGGTCTTGTGGTGGATAGTCTTCCATCTCGCCACACAAGGAAAATGGAGTACCTCCTCATCCTTGCACCTAGGGGCCAAGGAGGGGAAGTGCTCATAGCACCACACCTAAAAAAAAGAGAGAAGTTAAAATCAAACAAGGTAATATATATATACTTGACAAAAAGTAAATAAAGTAAAGACATACCTCCGATAGAAAGCATAGGCCCACAAAGGCATAAGGGCTCTGTTCAGCCGAGATCTCGCCCATGTTGAGGTACATCCACCTGAGGGCAGATCTACCCTAACTCCTTGAGGCCACAAGGTTCAACTCCTTTAAAGCCAACAACAGATAGAAGTAAACCCTGTCACTTTTTTTGCAAAAGATTGAGCAGGTCAGCATGTATAGCAAGAAGGCTTAGGTAGAATATGCCTTCTCTGTAGGCATGCTTGCGTTCGTGGCCTAGATGTAATCATTCTCGAACCACGACGGAAGGACACCTTTCGTGCCCTTATAATACACCACGGGCTGTGGCCCTATACATCGAGCCACCAATGCCGGGTCGAAGTCCTCCGAACTCTATGGAGGGGTGCCATCCATAGAAAGCCCAGTGATCATAAAGAAGTCGATTAGGGTACCCCGATCTCCCCCACCGGAAGATGGAAAGTCTATGTGATGGGGGACCACCTCTCTGCAAGGGCCTTCAGTAGGGCCTTGTTGGCCGGCAGCATCGGAAGAGTTAAGAAACGGCCAAAACCCAAGGCCTTAACTCTATCCTGAACATTTGAGCACATCCGGGACCACAACCTCAAAACCCCAGACCATGAACCGTGGCGCTGCACTATCCCTCTATCTTGCAGAAAGAAACATGTTAGAACAATGTTGAGAAACAATAAGAACAAAAAACAAAGCAAAAAGAGTCAAGAAAATAAAAAATGACAAATCTGTCTCTTAGGCCTAACGCCTGTTTTTTAGGCTAACGCCTGTTTGTTAACTCAATGCCTGGTTTTGAAATGGACAAAAAATAGGCGTTACACTTGTAATTTAGGGCGCTAGCTTTCAGGCGTTAGAAAACTCGAAAATCACCAACAAATACTCAACAACCTTTTCTAAATCATTCATAAATCAAAATTAAAGTGACATAAGTCTACTTAAATGAATTAAAACAAAAAATGCAATGCAATCCCTAGAAAATACAAAAAGAAATAATAAAAAACAACAAGAACATAAAATCAAAATAAAAAAACATTCAAAGCGAAGAAAACTTATAAAAACATAAAGTAAACTCATGATCAAGTCAAAAAGCTTACCTCATCTGCAATAGGGTGCTTCCAAAGAGTTTTTTCTTGCACCGAGAGAAGTAGAAAGCGACAGCTTGATTCCCCTTGATTCATTGTCGTCAAAAGTACAAAACAATCAAAAACTTTTTGATTGAAAGTTGAAAAAGAAAGGAGGAAATCAACTTGTGGGGACCTCTCCCACTGTATGTAATCGAAAATGGCAAAAAGAAAAACAAAAAGACAAAAGAAAATAGTCATGAGTCATTTAAACTCATAACTGATTCCAATGCCTAATTGTGCTCAACACCTGTTTTTTAATTTAATTAAAAAATAGGCATTGATGCCACAAGCAGACATCAAGCATTTTCCTATAAAAGTCCCAATGCCCGATTGTTCTCTCAATGCCTGATTTTTAATTTAATTAAAAAAATAGGCGTTGAAGCAAAAAATAGGTGTTAGGCTTAAAATTCTGCAAAATGTTATTTTCCACTATAGAATGATGTTTCTAACCTTGTGTTCATACTCATGTTTACAAACATGGCTCATAGATTAGTACAGCTAGATGCAAACCCCAACATCTTTGTAAAATTTGTAAATTCCTTAATTGTCCTTCCTCTCGAAGAATGAGAAATCTGGAAAAGTCAAAGCCGACTAGGGACAACATTGGCCTTAGCACAAATTAATCTTGATTGACCACTAATAGAGGCATCTATTTCCTTCTGGGACCCGACATTCATGGTTTTCTGCTTCAGAGAATAAGAGCTCACACCCACTATTGAGGAGCTCGAATCCTTTTCAGATTGAGAACATTGTCTGGGCATTGACGCCATAATCCCGGTTCACAAGCCTAGCTATTTGAAAAGCTTCCACACATTGGAAATCTCCAAAGCATCCCTATCCAAGGAAGCCATAGGAGAATATTTGCACTACCCTTTTGATCTTTTATTGGAAAAAGGTTGGAAGAAAATCGGCGACTTCGACAACCCAGTCAAGTTCAGAGCATTCACCTTAGTTGTTTTAGGACAACTCTTGCTATCACATAGCCGCCATCATGTCCATGGTGTCTTGCTCGACATCTTAGATCAGCACCTTTAGAAGAAAACACTCACACCAGTGATCATCTTAGAGACTATCTCTAGTCTCTCACATTGTGCTCAACATCCCAAAGGCCAACTATATGGTTGCCTGGTTTTCTTATAAGCTTGGTTATGGGAACATCTGTCCATCCTAGCATCCTTCCTAGCTTATGTGTCACGAGATCTGACCCCAACATAGATCCACATTAGAAGTCAACCCTTACCAAACAGAACAACCACATTAGGCTATTAGAACGTGCTAGCTGCCATGCTCCTTGAACAGATTACCTGACGTCTTAGATGGCACAAAGCACGCTACCCACTTCTCACTACTAAGGACCGCATATACATGGTTATCATGGGAGTCCACCAAAACACTCCCTATGTACCTATACGAGTCTTTCGATAATTTTCACTTAGACAAGATCTCTTTGACTTTCCCACGGTCTTCACTGATATGTGCAAACTTAATCATTGCACATCTAGTCATACACGATCTACATTAGCCACTCTATGGAATAACTCGCATACCGGAGTTTCGGGACATTCATAGCTAGTATCCGCAAAAACACAAGCCTTGACACCGGCATATGAGCACTGGCTTTCACATAATCCTCGGTTACAACTTGCTACACCCATACCATCTACCTCTTCGAACAAGAGACCATGCACCGAATTAACATCTTTGTCGTACACAAAGCCTTCTCATACTCAGACAGAGTACGAGCAAGCATTGATGGACTTAGCTAGGGAACAGGCCTTGCATGCTCAAACCAAGGCCGCCTTAGAAGCTAAGACATTTTTGCATACAGAGGCCGAGGTCTCACGTGAATGTACCCAACATTGGAATGAAGTTCAAGCAGAGCTCATTCACTCCCTAAAGAGTGTGCTCAATGATAGTAGAACTTCCCATGAGGATTTGGGACTCGAAATGAGGCACGACAATGGCATGGATTTTGTGCAGGATAAATGGATACAGTCATGGGTTCACAAGTTGAGAGAACAGATTTTCTCCTTAGGTTATGAACCAGTGCCTGATCTCTAGATTTTCATTTTATGTTGCCATGTGATGTATTATGGAAAATACATATATATATATATATATATATATATATTATACAAAGTTGTTTGTTTTCAAAATCTTGTAGTTCATTAAAGGACCTGAATTCATCTGCATGACATATGCACTTGTAAAACACCTGGCTATTAATTATGAATCAACATAAAGAATGAACCTTAAAAATAATAATAATGAACTTCTTTTCTTCCAATTCAGTTAAGCAAGCTACAATTTCTCCCCCAAAGACTCAACTGTAGAAGCAGGAGGAGGCACGACAGAGAAAGGCAATGGGTGACAAATTGACACTCCAGTCTACGACAAACACTACACCTCTCACCCTCCTAGAGACATCTATGGGAAATCCACCTCCAATGAGGACCATGCCTGAAAGTACCCTCCCCGAGGGGTTCAAATCAGAGGTGGAACAGTTTATGGGGGACTTCATGTCCTGGCATGGATGGACATCCACCCCTAAGTCTGGTTAATCCCCTTCATTACCTCAAACCTAGCTATCACCCTTTAGCCAACCTAACACCCATGAGCAGCCTTAAATCCCTACCCACACCGAGTTTGAGAAGCTGATGTTTCAAATATTTGATCAAACAAGGGGGGCTGCACAGTCGGGGCACGGTATCTGGGCCACCACCACCTCCCAGTATTGTTGAGCAGACTTTGCTGCATGGTCCATCACACACTCAAGGCCCCATCTATGTCATGACACCACTCCGAACCACGACCGCCTATGTACAATCGGAACATCGAACCACCTTCGACTTGGAAGAGTAGTATGGGCTAGCCACATCAAGTAGAAAACTAAAGGAGAAAGATGAAACCAGTGCCCCGATAGCCAAGCTTGCAGCAGAACTAGAAATGATGAAAGCGGGGCAGGCCCCCATCTCTATGGACTTCGATGATCTCTGTATCCACCCCGGGGGTGTACTACCACAAAATTTTCAATTGCCACATGTTGAGAAGTATGATGGCACCACCTTCCCTCGGATGCATCTACGCATGTACTGTAATGCCATGTTCTAATGGGGAAAAGATGAGCCTATCTTGGTTCAGATGTTTGGTCAAAATCTAGAAAATAATGCCAGAAAATGGTTGGCAAACCAGGAGAAGAACAATATTAGTACTTGGAGGGCCTTGACACAGTCATTCCTTAATCATTACAGGTTCAATCTGGAGTTGCTAGCTACCAGGGAAGAAGTAGAAGGTATGAGGCCTACCATGGGAGAAAGTATCAGGGACTTCACCTACAGATAATGGAGGTTGAAGATATCTAACCTGAAACACCTTATGTCCAAGGAGGACATGATATCTACTTTCAAGAGGACATTGGGTCTTACCTACCAACTGATGCTCCTGACTGCGTCACAAACCAACTTTGTTGAGGTTGTCGACAAATCTTCAATAGTAGAGTTGAACATCAAGGCAGGCTTGGTAGAAGATACACTGCTCACCCTTCCTAGTTCCTCCAAAATAATGCCAAAAAAGGTAGTAGCCACCCGGCCAGAAGCTAACTTTATGCAAACTATTGAGATCCCTCGACCCAGTCAGAACAACGATCATGTTCTGCCTCTGCCACATCCAACTCAAAACTGTGCTATAGCCATGAATATCATCCCTTCTCAAACACAATAGTTTTACCAACCCAGGTACTTGGATGCTCCTGGAGAAGAAAAAAAGAAAAGAAAGTTCACCCCTCTGCCCTACTCCTATAAATACATCATGGAGTATCTCATCAAAAAGAAGCTATTGCAGTAATTGATCCCAAACCTCCACCTTACCCTTTGCCCTACCGCTACAACTAGGTGGAGCATTGTGAATACCATCAAACTCTAGGGCACACCTTTGACAGGTGTTTTTGGTTGAAGCACGACATTCAAGACTTAATCGATTAGGGTAAGGTATCATCTGACCCCACACCCACTAATCCTTCACCAAATTCAAACATCATCCAAAACCCGCTCCCCAACCACCAACCACCAAAGTAGGTCAACATGATTGGTCTCACCAGCAGTCAGTTCAATCCCTCCAGCTACATCACCAAGATCTTAGAGCCTAAGAAGGTCATCTTCTTACCCGACACCAATCAAGTGTCCACCATAAACGGACATTTTCCTGAGCCTATTCCTCCTCCTGAATGTGAGCACTTGCTTGCACACATGTGGAAAATAACCCCAAGTAGTCCAGTGATAGTCCTCCCCCTGGTTTAAACATATACGGGGAAGGTTCAGTAACCTATGACCCATTTGCCTTACCCCATATCATCCCACCGCCCTCACTTTATACCCAGCTCATCGACCTATCATCCCCTTGCCAAGTCATCAGTATCCCCCCACCTACCAGGACCCAATACTTGCTAAACCGAGTCCCCTTGGGCTACCTAGTTGGGGAAGTGACAGATCTCGAGCTTTCAAAAGACAAGCTGGATGAGCTCACAACCTTCATCACCAGATCAGGTAGAGTCTCCAAGCCAATCTCATATCTGCATCTTGAGGGCAAAGGGAAAAAGAAAATAGTAGAAGAAGAAGCTGAGACAGAGATACAAAAATAGATGAGAGGCAGAGGGAAAGAAAGAGAACGAGATTTTTGAGGTAGCCATTTGGAAGTCTCGCTTGTTCTTGATTGAGCAATTATCCAAGACACTGACACAAGGCTCCATTTTGGGCCTACTATTGACATCAAAACAACATAGAGAGGGATTCCTGAGCATATTCAGAAAGTCCTTTGTGGACGCATCAATCACACCGGATAGGTTGGAAAACATGGTGGCCAGAGTTTCCACACCACAAGTCATCACATTCTCGGAAGATGAGATCCTTGAGGGTGACATAGTACACAACAACGCTATCTACATCACAGCACGCCACTCAGACATGTGCATCCCCCTTATCTTGGTAGACAATGGATCCACATGAAATATCTATACTAAGGATACACTGGACACATTGGGAGTTCCTCCAGACTATGTGAAACCTAACCCATGTGACAGAAGAGCCTTCGACAATTTAGTTAGTCACGGCCAAGGAGAAGTGTTCATTCCCCTAGTGATAGAAGGGAGAATGTTTCAGGTTTAGTTTCAAGTACTGAGCATACCATCCTCCTTCACCATGTTGTTGGGAAGATCATGGATTCATCAAGCAGGCTGTACCATTCACTCTCCATCAGAAAGTCAAGTTCATCATCAATGACGAAATCATCATAGTATCAAAAGATACAAATGTCATCACAATGACAGAGTAGAAAATACTCGAAGTTTGGAGTTTGCAGGCACCAAACACTTTCACCTCATACCAGTTCGAGGTTTTGCACACAAAAGAAGGGGCATAATTGAAAATGAAGGCTGAGATACTTCCTCTGAAGTTCAAGATGATGGCCAAGATAAAGTTCGATCCGAACAAAGGCCTAGGTAAACACTATTTAGGAAGAAAGACCCCCATCAAGGCTATCAGAGTACCATACAAGGTAGGCTTAGGGTTTAAACCATTGATCAAGCATCTTCTTAAGAAGAACAAGAAGAAGAAAGCCGATTGTAAGGCTGCATAACACTTTGTACTTGCTTTTGAACTACCCAAGACTTGTCCCCTCCTACCAATTGAAACACCAATTCAAGCAATGCTACCCCAACTTAGTACAAAATATGCACCAATAGAACCGCTCATCATTCCCCCTCTAATCACCAGTCAGCATTCTGCTTACAATCTTGAGGCTGCTCCTCATACCCATTTCTTTAGCTCTAAGCTGTTTGTCCCTGAGGTTGGGGAAAGTTCAACCCCAACACCTTAGAACATAGGTAGGACAACCTAGATCCTCTAAGTCTACCTTCTCTCCCTGATGATGTCAAAGAAGCACTTTAATCAGTAATTGCGAATGGAGAGTTAGATTTAAGTGAGCTTAACGCTGACTAGGTCAACATGCCAGAGACATGGGTACTTGGGGAAGCCGTAGAGCAGAGCCGACAGACCAACTTCATATGGGCAAAAGATGAGGACCAAGTGATGGATTGATTGATTGAGAAAAGAGGATAGGAAGAGCCGACCATTCTCTACTCCAGTTTATGTTTTCAAAAAGCTTTTAGTTTTCTCTTTGCACTCCTTTTGTATAACAACTACGTAGACTTGATCCCTAATGACTCATGAAATGTCGAAGCATTTGACCAATGCACTTGTAAGGGGTACATAGGCAACCTGAGACATAACTTCATGTCCAGTCACTTTCTGAAAAAAAATCCTTTGTTTCCTTAACCTTGTAGTCAAAGAACTACGTGTAGCTTGATCTTGACAAACCAATGTTTTAAAAAGCACTTATGCTAAAAGTCAAGTATGTAGGAAACCTGAGAAGTAATTTTAGGCTTAGCTACTTTAAAAAAAATGAATTTGGCTCACCCCAAGACCAAAACTATGCGCGACTTGATCCCGGCTGAATAAGCTTTCTCAAGCTTGTGATTAGCGCAAACATTGGGTATGTAGGCAACTTGGAATCTGATTCCTAGTCCAGTTGCTTTTCTCAGGTATAAAATGCACTTTTCATTTAAATTAATACTAAAAGCTTTTTTTTTTAAACATGAGTAAGAATGATGGAATGATGAAGAAGTAATGCCAAAAGAGGTGATTGAGGCCTTCAAGCGCTAAGAGAACTGAAACCTTCCATCGATAGATGACCTCCAAGAAGTCAATCTTGGGTCAGAAACCATGCCTAGAATTGTGAAAATTGGAACCCTCAGTACTTCAGATCTGGTGCATGCCTTGTTAAAATTGATTAGAGAATACATAGACATCTTTGCATGGACTTATGTAGACATGCCTAGTTTGGACACAGACCTTGTCACCCATAAGCTTCCCACTAACTCGGACATTCATCCCATCAAGCAAAAGTCTAGGTGCTTAGACCAGAATGGTCCCTAGCCCTCAAAGAAGAAATCCAAAAATAATTAGATGCAGGTTTCCTCTTGTTTATCCAATACCCCTAATGGTTAGCCAACATTGTCTCTATACCCAAGAAGGACGACAAGGTCCGAATGTGCATAGACTACAGAGACCTAAACAGTGCTAGTCCCAAAGATGACTTTCCCCTACCCCACATTGATGTGCTCATAGACAGTACTGCCGGACACGAGATGATGTGCTTCATGATTGGATTCTCAGGCTACAACTAGATCAAGATGTCCAAGGAAGACCAAGAGAAGACTGCTTTCACGACCCCTTGGGGCACATTCTGCTACAAAGTAATGCCCTTCGGTCTTAAAAATGTAGAGGCAACATATCAAGGGGCCATGATTGCCCTCTTCCATGATATGATCAATAAAGAGATGGAAGTCTATGTTGACAACATGATTGTTAAATCCCGTCACAAAGAAGATCATCTGACACATCTACGAAAGTTGTTTGCCCGACTGAGGAAGTATAGATTGAAACTGAACCCAAACAAGTGCATCTTTGGAGCCTCCCGTGGGAAATTGTTAGACTTCATCATTAGTGAAATGGGATGAGAAGTTGACCCTGCTAAAGCCAAAGCAATCATTGGAATGCCTACACTGAGGACGAAGAAGGATGTATGCTATTTCTTAGGCTATGTCTAGTACATCAGTTGCTTCATTGCCCAGCTCACTCCCATCTGTGAGCCCTTGTTCAAGCTACTGAGGAAGAATGTTTCAACCTAATGGAATGATAATTGTCAACCTTCCACAAGATCAAGAACTATCTGCTAAGACCACCTGTGTTGGTCTCTCTAAAGCCAGACCGCCCATTGATCTTATATTTAACTGTACACGACTACTCCATGGGATGTGTACTAGGACAGTATGACAAGACAAGGAAGAAGGAACAGGCTATTTACTATCAAAGCAAGCATTTCGTTGACTACAAAACCAGATACACTCCTATTGAGAAGACCTGTCTCTTTCTAGTCTACATCACCAAGAGGCTTCAACACTACTTCTTTTCATACAAAGTATTCTTGATTTCTTGGATAAATCCCATCAAGTATTTATTTGAGAAACTTGCAACCACAGGAAGAACTGCCCGGTGGCTCATGATGCTATCTGAGTTCAACATCACGTATGTCTCACAGAAAGCCATCAAGGGGCAAGCCATAGCTATTTTTTAGTAGAAGAACCTTCATCCTTGAAATTTGACTTCCCAGATGAACACATACTATGTGTAAAAGTTGAATCAAGCAAGATTGCCAGATGGAAGATGTGCTTTGATAGAGCCGTCAACTAGTTAGGCTGCAGGATTGAAGCCATGCTCATTTCCCCTACAGGTGTCCTCATTCCAATTGCCGCAAGGCTACACTTTCTGTGCACCATCAACATAGCTGAATATGAAGCTTGCATCATTGGTCTGAAAGCAGCCATTGATCTTGGCATTAATGAATTGGAAGTCTATGGAGACTCAACACTTGTCATCTTCCAAGCAATCGAAGATTGGTTCATCAGAGAGGAGAAATTGTTAGACTACCATGAATGTCTACAAATCCTATCCAAGAGCTTTGAATACCTGACCTTTGACTACATTGGCAGAAGAAGGAACAACTTTGCAGATGCTTTAGCTACATTAGCTTTAATGATCAACATCCCCCAAGGAGCAAACATGACACCAATTGAGATTGAACAGTGAAATGAGCCAGCTTATTGCTTCTAGATTATAACTACTAATTTGAACAGGGAGCCATGGTTCCTCGACATCAAGAACTATCTGAAAGATCAAACTCTTCCATCAATGACTTCCAAGAATGATCAACATGCTCTGTGGAGATTAGTAGCTCAATTTGTTTTACATGGTGGGACCCTGTTCAAGAAGTCCTCTAATCATGTTCTCCTAAGATGTGTAAATGAAATCAAAGCCTCAGCCATTATTGAAGACATTCACGGAGGCGAGTGCGGCCTACACATGAATGGGCTCATGCTTGCCAAGAAAGTTCTTCAAATGGGCTACTACTGGTCAACTATGTAATTAGATTGTTGTCAACATGTAAAGAAGTACCACACTTGCTAGTCTTATGCCAACATTATTAAAGCACCAACTTTAAAATTACACAACCTGACTACTCCTTGGCCATTCTCTATGTGGGGGATCGATGTGGTAGGACCTATGCCATAGAAGGCTGCTAATGGACATTTGTACATCATTGTGGCTATTGACTGCTTTACCAAATAGGTTGAAGCCGTATCCCTAGTAGCAGTCATAATGAAGAACATAGCCAAATTTATACAGAGAGACATCATCTGCAGATATGGTGTTCCCAGTATAATCATCACTGACAATGTAACTAATTTTGTGGGAAAAGATCTTAAACTACTCTACAAGAAGTTTAAGATTCACCACCATTGATCCTCTCCATACAGACCACCGATGAACAGAGCAGTAGAAGCATCCAACAAGAACCTCAAGAAGATCTTATAGAAAATGATTGCTAATCACTCCAATTGGCATTGAATGTTTCCTTATGCACTTATGGTGTACAGAACCTCAATTCACACTTTAATAGGGGCAAATACCTATTCATTAGTCTATGGCATGGAGGGAGTCCTGCTAATTGAAGTTGAAATTCCAAGTCTTCGAGTCCTAGCCGAGGCGAAGATTTCAAAGTCAGCATGAGCACAGGTTCAACATGATCAGTTGAACCTTATTAATGAGAAGAGACTACAAGCAATGAGCAATGGGCAAGCCTATCAAAGTTGAATGGCCACAATATTCAACAAGTGGGTTAAACCTAGAGATGTCGAGGAAGGAGACTTAGTTCTCAAGAAGGTCCTTCCACATGAGCAGGCACCACAGGGGAAACCTCACCCAAACTATGAAGGACCCTTCATTGTCAAACAGAAGTTGTCCGGTGGGGCATTACTATTAGGAAACATGGATGGGGAAGATTTCCCCAGATTTGTAAATTTGGACCAAATCAAAAGGTTTTTTGCTTAACTATTGTAAATTGACTTTTGCCATGAAAGGTTAAAATGAAAGACTTTGAACAGTCATTTTGCTTATACATTTTCCTACCTATTTACTCTTGCATACCCATAATCATAATCATTTCTACAAATCCAAAATAAGAAAATCAATGGTTCAAACGAAAGAGAAAAGAAATGCAAAAAAATATATATATATACAAAAAGCAAAAAAAGAAAAGCTTCTAAAGAACCATGATTTTCTTCAAAAGTATACAAGGATTTTGTAGAGAACGATGATTTTCTTCAAACACATGGGGCATTTATAGAGAACCATGATTTTCCAAAACATGGGAGTCTTTAAAAAGCTATAGCATTCTTTCAAAACATGGAGATCTTGTACAAAACCATAATCTCATTTCAGAAATGGGCATTCTATAAAGAACCATAATTATCAATTTGCAATCAGCCTCTGAGTCAGAGCCATTTAAAGCCATATTTCCAAACCCTTTCAATCTTGCGTACTCAAAGGCAAAACCTAGACATTATTCAATAAACCGTTCATTCAGCAAAGCAATTGTTCAAGCCTCTTGATATTGCAAGAAATTCTAAGCAAAAGTCAGCAATACACAAATCAAGCATTCAACCAACTTGAAACAAAAGCATGTACCTCGTCCAATCACCTTCCAAAAAATCCAAACCTGTTTAAAATACAGGGGCAAAAAAGAGACAAAGACAATATATATATATATATTGAAAAAACTCAAAGTGAAAACCAGAAATGGCATTTTGACCCAATCCTAGTAAACAGGAGCAAAATAAAGTCAACACTTAGGGTGAAAACCAGAAATGGCATCCTGAGTCAAGTCAAGTCAACTAGATCATGAGCACACATCTACAAAGATCATCTTTTGACAAAGCAAGAATAAAGACCTCAAACATAGGCTTGTAATCTCAATCTTTCAAGAAAAGCACATTCAATGCCCATAACAAGCAAATCTTTCATACCTTTTCCAAACTAGGAATGGCATCATAACATATGAAAATATTACCATATTTGTTCAAGGGCAGTGCAATAGGTTATCCTCAATATTCAAAGACCCTGAGGGGCCCAGTTTTTTCAAAAATCAATGGAAGATTTCCTGAAAATGAATTTTCAAAACCTCTTTCAAAAAGAAAATGCAAAGTCAGCCGATTCGAGATTCGAAACTTGATCATCAATCAATCAACAATGTCAACCTTTCCAAGCATCTTCAATTTCACGACGGAAGCCTTCTACATGTCCGTTAATGACTTTAGGATAAAGGAGCAAATCAACAACAAATTGAGATGAAGCATCATCTCTAGCAAAGTGTCATTCATGGCCTAAAGAGCCACTCATGGCCAAACAAAGCTGGAGATGATGCCTCATCTCCCTAAAATAAAAACGAGGACGACAAGTCATCTCCCATCAATTGTGATTGGGGATAACCCATCACCTCCCTAAGAAAAGAAAAATTGAGATGAAGCATCATCTCTAGCAGAGCACCACTCATGGCCAAGCAAAGTTGGAGATGATACCTCATCTCCTAAACAAAAGTAGGGATGGTACATCATTCTCCATCAACAGAGATTGATGTATCATCCCCAACAAATAGCAAAATTAGGCAACAATCTGGGCCCCAACCCCTGAGCAAAAGAGATTGGGCCATGGCCCCTGAGCAATAGAAATTGGGGCATGGATCCCCAAGTAAATGAGATTGGGCCCTAGTCTTTGAGTAAAAGAGATTGGTTCGTGGCCCCTAAGCAATAGAAATTGGGGTATAGATCCCCAAGCAAATGAGATTAGGCCTCGGCCCCTAAGAAAAAGAGATTAGGCCATGGCCCCTGAGCAATAGAAATTGGGGCATGAATCCCCAAGCAAATGAGATTGGGTGCCGGCCCCTAAGCAAAAGAGATTGGGCCGTGACCCCTGAGCAATGGAAATTGAGGCATGGATCCCCAAGCAAATTAATTGGGCCTAAGGCCCTAAAAAGTGAGATTGGGCCGTGGCCCTTGAGCAATAGAAATTGTAATATGGGCCCCCAAGTAAAGAATGATAAGTCATCGCCCTTAAGGAAATTGGGCCCTATCCCCTAAGCAAAGAGTTACAGGCCACCACCCTTAAGGAGATTGGGCCCCGGCCCCTAAGCAAAGAATGATGGGTCACCACCCTTAAGGAAATTAGGCATTGGCCCCTCTGTAGTGAATGACGGGCCGCCGCCCTTTAAGGAATTTGGGCCCTGACCCCTAGACAACGAAATTGGGTAAAGGCCCCTTCAAAATAATGTCGGTCCCCAAAAGACCTTCATAGTTTTGGAGTAAGTCTAATAAATCCTCCCAATATGAACCATCAAGCAAATGAAGACCACTCCGTCAGTAAAGCACATGAAAACCTGAAGTTCGCTCTATTGGTAAAGCACTCCAGCAACAAGTCACAACCTTCAGCAAAGTACATTCCTATGGCAAGCACTTGAAGCCTGAAGTTTGCTCTGACGACAAAGCACTCCGGTGACAAGTTATCACCCTTAACAAAGTCCATTCTTATGGCAAGCACTTGAAACCTGAATCCCGCTCTGTCGACAAAGCACTCTAGTAATAAGTTATCACCTTCAGGAAAGTCCATTCCTATGACAAGCACTTGAAACCTGAATACCGCTCCATCGACAAAGCTATTCGATGATAAGTCATCACCCTCAACAAAAGCCCATTCTTATGGAAAACACTGGAATATTGAAGACCGCTCCATCAGCAAAACAACTCTCAGTAAAAGCCCATTCTTATGGTAAACATCTGAAGCCCACTCCATCGACAAAGCAACTACAGTCAAGTCCATCCATATAGCAATGTCTGATAAAAAATGATGCATCGATCATTTTCGACCTTGAGACTAGGCTGCATAAGGTTCAGTGGGGACTTTCCCTCACAAAAATGGCCAAATTTTGACATCACAAATTATCTATCAGGCATAGACAAATGTCGATCATCATTCCATTGCCTATGTAACATGACAAAACATGAATACATAGCATTGATCCTAGTGATCTCCATGGCTTTCGGAGTTAAACCCAAAAACTTCCTGATATGCTCTACTCAGGCCACCGTAGGTTCGGTGAGGGACTCTTGGTTACTTCACCAGAAATGGCCAAAATCGTCGACATGACAGATTGTCTATCGGGTATAGGCAACTGTCGACATCATTCCATAGCCTATATATCATGACAACCGCCTTTGGAAATTGGTTGAAACAAGTATGTAGCACTGATCCTTTATAATCTCCATGGCTTTCAAAATAAGCCTAAAAACTTCCTGATATACCCTACTCAAGCAGTCGCAGGTTCGGTGAGGGACTCTAGGTTATCTCACCAGAAATGGCCGAAACCATTGACATAGCAGACTATCTACCCGGGTATAGACAGATGTTAACATCAATCCATAGCCTATATATCATGACAATTATCATTAGAAATTGATTGAAACAGATATATAGCACTGATCCTTCTGATCTCCATGGCTTTTGGAGTAAGCCTAAAAATCTCCTGGCATACCTTGACCAGGCAACATAGGTTCGCTAAGTCATGTCTGTCCCCGACTTTGTAGAAAGGCCTTCACAAATAAATTGCCTATCTGGGGTGTAGGTAGGCATCATCATTTCATAGCCTACGTATTATGCCAACCATGTTTGCAAATTGGATGATTAAAATAGATGCATAGCACCGGTCTCTTGAGATCCCATGGCTATCAAAACAAGCCCAAAAAGTGTCCCACAGGCCCTATCGATAATCCCTAAACCATGAACAAATTGTTGCGTAGCATCCTGGTTATTCTGACATTGCTGAATGCTGCACTTCGATTCATAGCCTATCTATCATCTTAGCATTAATACCATTTGGGAGTTAAGCATGATACGTAGTACTAGGTTCCTTGTCATCACAACCTCCACAACTTTTGGAGAGAGCGCAACAACATCTCCAGTCCCAGCCGGTCCTCTACCTACCCTCTATAGAAGTTGGGACAATTGTAAGGTATGACCCACTTGTGATGTCTATTTATTAGGATGTAAATACGCATCACAATTCAATCCATAAAGTTTGTGAAATTCCTAAGGCCATAGCTAGATTGCTATCATGCTTGTAGAATCCTTCTCATAGCAAACGGGTTACTTGTGAGAAAAACCCACTATCACATCTCGAGAAAGATCTTATAACATTTCTCTGCACGTCCAACCAAGTCACTCTTCCAGTTCAAATTTTGACATAGCCCAATCCCATGTTAGGTATATGTATTGTCAATCCCATGTCAAAATAGCTGAGTTATAAAGTAAGTGTCAAGTCCAAGATAGTGCTTTAAGCTTGGAAGAAAGAAGGCATAAATGGACTAAAGACCTACAAGATCAAGACAAGTACAAAAGATGAAGAATAAATTCAAGATCCAAGTTGAAGACTCAATGCGAAGAAGTTAAAGCTGAAGATTGACAACAAGAAGGCTCAACAAATGCTCATGACATGCACTAACCTCGAAAAATACCCACACTTTGCACCATGCACTAAAGTAATTGGAAGTAAACCTAAGATGGGTTGTGAGGTAGTAAAAAGGATCTTAATGCATTGGTGTTGGTCCCACAAACATTGAGAGAGAAAGAACCAAACCAAAAAGAGGATGACGGGAAAATTTAGCAAAACAGACCCCTGATCGATCACAAGATCTGTGATCGATCACACTTTTTTCACAATCGATCACAGCTGATTGATCACACTTTTTTTGTGATCGATCACAAGTGAAATTTTAGGACAATTTCAGATTTCCTGAAAGTTGTGTTCCTTGAGCCTAATCGATCACACTTTCATGATCGATCACGAAAAAAGTATGATTGATCATGACTGCAAATCTCATAAAAAACATATCCAAATATGGAGATTCTAATACGAGATTTCCTAATACTTGTCCGTTAGAAAATGTTCTAATCCTATGGACTAAGGCCAAGCTTAGCTTTATAAAAGGGGAATAATACCCTAGGTTTAAGTGAGATCATCTACATAAGAGAAAAATCTAGTCTAAGAAGTGTGGCTGGTTTTGAAAGCCTAGGGCTCGACTGTTGAATGATCTTGTACTACTGAAAATCATTGTGTGTGATCTCCTTCCAAGCTTTCTACATCAAATATCAAAAGGGGAAATAATATTAGTTATTTATTGAAAGGAAACCAAAGAATCACAAGGCATCAAAAGCTTATTCTCTACTGCATTTTGAACTGTGGAAGAACAGGCACATCAGCTCATAAGAAGGAGCATCCACCACAGGTATATATTGACATATCAACCTATATGAGGTAAATTTGTATATGTTCAATTTTTTATTTTTTAAATCCCTTCCGTCAGAGACACTGAAAGGAGTATTACACTCTTCGGAGACATAGAGCGTAGGTTAAGTCCCTTCCGTCGGAGACACCGGAAGGAGCATTACACAATTCGGAGACAGAGAGTGTAGGTTCAACTTGCATAGCAAGTAGAAAGGGTTTTGTGTGAATTTTACCTAGATTGTCTGTATTTTAATCTGATTAAAATTATGGGAAGCTCTACATTGAGCTTTAGGAGTGGATGTAGGCCTTAGTGCTAAACCACTATAAACATCTATGTTGTGGTTGTGTACATTTGCTCTATTTTGTGTTCATGTGATTGATGCAATTATGTTTATTATGTGCATTACCAATTAAGGGAAAATTAAAAAAATTGATTATAAAGACTTGAATCAATATAGTGTCAAATTAACTAACAAGGATTGTAAGATAAACCATAGCAAATTAAGTTAATTAAAAAGAGTACGACAAATCCTATTCACCCCCCTCTAGGATAGAATTTCATGTTTAATGTGAAGTTAGCATTTTAGGCTATTATCTGGTCGTCATCATAGTCCTAGATATAATCTTTTTTTTTTTGTTTACTTTTGTTGTTGAAGTAAACCATCTTGTAGTCTTCAGCATCATGTCTCTATTATGATTACGTGTTTTTTTCATTATTTTACACTTGTAAGTTTTTATTTTTAGTTTCACTTGCTATATCATATCATTTGTTTGTTTTATTTTTTGCTTGTTGCACTTTATCAGTAAAATATTATCATTTGTTTTCTAACTAAAAGAAAGATGGTTTTCAGAAGGCCATACATTAACTGTCTCCATTTGTTCCTTCACTAACACCACTTTTAGTCCTTATGTATTACTTATAAAACCAATTAGTTTTGGATGAAATATTTCATTAAAAACCCACACCCATGGCTTCCCTCCTTTACTCCTTCTTCCACACCTCAGTTGTGTGTCAATGTTCATATATTGGATACTCTTATCAACATTTTCGATTTTGTTTTATTATCAACCACAGGAACCACGATCCCAAACCTCACTGGCATTGCAATCACCATCATTGTTTGCAAAACCTTTTCTTGTCCCACTGCAACTAGCAATAGAGGCAATCTGATTTTTTAAAATTTGAAACTCTTTAGTCTGGCTCAAAAATAGGCTGCCTTAAGAATCACTGAAACTAGTTGCTCATCCCTATCTTGAAGTTCAATACCGGGTCACGGGAGTAGTGCCATGGATATATCTAGGCCCATATCTTTAACCTTGCCTTTGTTGTTCTCTAAGGAAACCAAATCTACATTGCCTCACCATTCTTCTCTCTCTTTATTCTTTACTAATCTATTCTAAATTATCTTCTACCACTAAAGCACCCTACTCCATCCATTGTATTACATATATAGGGACAAACCCAGTTCGAAGACAATATGCCAAGCTATCTAGAGGTTTGTTGTCATTATCATGTCAGCTTGCTACAGTATGGACCCGACTAGACCAACATAGAAGGATTTGGTTCCCTGGTCTATCTCAAAGTTGGGAAAGTAGTTGGGATACCTTCCTATAAACAGATTTTAAAAGCTCCTTCGCATTTAAGATTTAACTAAGACCCACACTATAGAAATTATCTGCATATACTCCTTGTTAGCTCCAATGTCATGTTGTCGACATGTCATGCTTCTAATGTTCATTTTGCATGACTGTTATACTCTTTATCATAGGCCATACATATTGTATTAATTTTTTTTTGAAAGGGCTTAGTGTCGTCTTAGATGTCAGGTTGTGATACTCATGACCCTTGTCCATGAAGAAGAATTAAGACCTCTTAAGATGGTGGTAGTGAATGTCAATTCCTTCATCTGAAATGTTTCACAACCAGAAAATATAAAATCAGTGGGCTTTCACATAGGTCGATAGTCAGTCAGTCCAATCATTAAGGGTGTATAGCCATGACTGTAGAATTTTTTTAAGCCATCCATGTATTGTACGCACATGGTTTTGTTCTTTGTTGCATACAATAATGATAGAGTTTAGTGGGTAGTAAAATGGGCCAAGCATGTAAGAGACTTGTTTTAGCCTTACAGTTGGTTTGATACGAAGGGAATCCTACTCATCCTTTAGCCGGAATGCATGCTTAAGGAACAAAGGGTAGAGGACAACTTCCTCCCTCATTCATCTTCATTGTTAAAGATGAAATAAAATAAAAGAAGGGAATTTTCTTTTCTGGTTATAATGACGATTTAAAGGTCTATATATAATAATACCCTACTAAAAGACCAAAAAAAAAAAAAAAGATGAATGAAAGTGTTAGTCTCTTTAAACCAAGTTAGATCCTGTGAAGTCTAATTAGACTAGCCTAAGTCGCTCCAACCCGAATTGAGCCAAGTTAGCCCAAATTCTTTTTTTATTATGTCATATATGCATTGGATGATTTAGTCTTGTATATATGGAATTACGCACTAACCTGTATTTTATTTGGCTATGAGGAACACGGCTTAAGGTATGCACATTAGACTCTTCTCATTTATTTAATTTCGTAAATTTCATTTTCATTATGTAATATTTTTAGTGGATGGTTAACTAGTTAATTTGACTAAGATGTTGTACTTTCTTTGTACACATGCATATGTTTGCATTAGTTAGTTAGGGAATTTCTCTTAGACAAGCGTAACACTAGTCTCCTAAACTAAAACACATTTATGCAAAACACTGTATATAAAAACCCGACCCTAGGTTTAAACCGGTTTAAGTAGGTAACTGCCTATGCAAGTGGACTAGGGTGCCTAACACCTTTCCCGATCCATAATTGAACCACTTACTTAGAATCCCTGAATCAACCAGTTTGAAATAGAGTCAAACATTTAAAAAAAAAAATTTTAATAAAATTATTTTGTTTTCTAAACATAAATGTCCAGTCACATCTAAAAAAAAAATGGTTGGTGGCGACTCCAAGTCATCGTGAGTTAGGCTCATGATGAGTGGACCATTTTCTAAGAGGTTTACCCATCTTACAAATTAAAAAACTGAAGCCCACAACCCTTATATCAAGTAATTGAGCATTAGCCTCATCAGCCAATTTTGTATAAGCATTCTTCATAGATTCAATACCCCATGGTTGCGGCTTCTTCAAAAAATGAGATAAAACTAGTGGAAGCATTAAAATGGTAGCTCCACCAATTACAACTGCAAGATTCTCTACTCCAAAACTAACAAGACTCCAATAAGCTTACCCATATCAAAATCATAACCATCCCTTTGTTGGATTGAAACCAACTACTTCGAGGAAAGTGAATAGAAATTCAAGAGATAAGTGTGTTCTTGATGCCAACAAACATATAAAAACAAAGATAACTTGTTATGTAGCTAATAGAGACTTGAAATTTCATTCCAATGACTTGAAAAGATATAAGGTAGTATTTATAAGATACATGATCACAAAAATGAATTTGTACTCACATTAACTCTTTTAGACTTTTTAAGTATCAAACTACTAACCTATTAAATGAAAATACATGTATATAAAGAGACATTTCATATTCTCAATACAAATAATAAAGAGAAAAGATTAAATGTAACAAGAACCAAGATGAATGTAGAACTTCAAAGTGAATGTAGAAGTCCAAGATGAATTTAGTACTCCAAGAGACTTCAAAAACTCCTGTTATGCGGAAACCTAGATCTATGATCATATGCAACAAACAAGAAGAGAGACAATAAAGCAAAAAAGCAATTACACCACAAGAGCAAGATGATTTACATGGTTCGACTTGGAAGCCTACGTCCATGGGCAAAAACGGAGAAGAGCTTTCACTATGATCGAAGAATAAAGATTACAATAAATAGTGCGATGGCACGAAAATTGAGAAAACCCTAAATATAAACCCCCAAAACCCTAATCTACACGGGTCAGATCCGGACCCCAAAGCAGATATAAAACGGGTCAGAAAAATTTTGCTTTGCTCACCTTCGCCAATTTTTCGGGTCATATTCCAGTTTTTCGGATAATCATCCTGGGTTATATCTCGGGTTGAATACAAGACATTAACCCAACAGAAGACATATCCAAAACAATCGGGGTCCAAAAATGCATTAAATGTATCCTAAACATGATCTTGTTAGAAATATCAGGTACTGAGATTCTAAATATATCAAAAGGACAGCATCAGATTCATTTCTTTATAATTACAAGTTCTGCAATTAAAATCTTGAAAGGAATGAACAATTAGCGAAGTGCAAAGTGATCCACCCATTAAAAAAACAAAATTATTATATAGGTTGCTTTTAAAGGCATAACTATCTTATTGCAAGATAAAACAACGCCCAATATTACTTCCGATAATAATCATACACAGAAATTTATGATGCCTTATCTAGTTTCTTAATCACTTCGAACTAGTGGTCAGTGTTATTATTATGTTTTTCCCTGGCTACTGGTCAAACTCAGCACTTCAACACTTTCAGATGTTACCAACCATAATTATGCATTAGAAAATAGGGACTGGCCATTATAAAGGCTGAGGCTCAAAATTCATAATCTTCCTAAAGCATGAAGTCTAACATGAAACCAAATATTCTATGCTAGGCCCAGAAGATTGATGAGACAAGTAATATAGAAATGATGGAGCACATGAGTGATGTCGTACAGTTAATGCAACTGTCACATGAAAATTCATCATACATCAAAGTATGAGATGCTGCATTCCTGGGTCTTGCTTAGAGCAAATGGCACTCATGTTTCAGGGTGAGACAACAACAATTTAGTGGGTACCACATAGAAGGAGTGACCCTACCTATCCAATCTGTTGCATTCTTTGAGATGGTCAAGGAACATAGAGGGGATTCCCGCTGCTAAGGTGATTGATCACGAAACTTGGTGATTGATCATGCAGTGATCGATGTGATCAATCACGAATTCTTGCGATCGATCATGGCTTCAATGCATGGGCTTCGGGCTTTTAGGTATGTTAAACATTTAAACAAATGGGGTTTTAACCCATTTTTTCCTTTTTATAGCAAAGATGTCCACGTTTAGATGGACGTTAATCAGATCCATATTTGTGAATGGGCCTTTCCCAATGTCATTTGTTGGGCTCAGTTCTTGAGTTGTACGATTTGGCTTACTTTACACGAGCCTTATTCATCAGTTTCCTTGCTATCAAGCTTACTTGCAAATCCAGCATTATTAGTGAATTTAGGCTTTGAGTACTCTGGTTTGCAAATCTGGTTCATTCATCATCCATTAGGCCTTATCTGTGAACACGACCCATTTTCCAATTTAGGTCGTTTGCAGATCTTGTCCCATCGTGATATTTGGACATTCATGAAGCAGGCCCATTGGTGCTAGTTGCGAACCAATTCATTCATGGTTCTGGTTCATTTGTGAAACCCAAATTATTCACCAATCTAACCATTTGTAAATCCCCATTGTTTCGTGAGAGCTCATTGGAATCATCGAAACCCATAATATGACATCATGATAATGTGTACGTGCAAAGTGAAAATTGCACCACAAGCATCCTTGCACTCACACCTGCACCCGTACCCAATCCTGATCATGAGTACATGCATGTGCGCATGTGTCTTATCCTGAGCATGAGTACATGAATACAAATATTTAGCTGGAGCAGATGTATATATATCCGTGTTTGGTTCATTTATAAACAAATATTTGTTAATCGAAGTGAATATTTAAATGAATTGGATATAAATGCATTGGTATTCACCTTAAGTTGATTGAGTATAAACTAAATATGAATGCTTAGACAGATAGTTGGTAGTTTTATTTGTGAGCCTCTCTGAGCAACTATAGACGCATTGGGAATTAATAGTGTCAAAAAAGCATTCAATTGAAAAACTAGGTTGCCAAAAAAGAGGAAAATGTTGAATTTGTGGCACACCTACATAGGCTCAAAGACACTTTCATTGCAAACAAGCATTCTCCTTACAATAATATACAAATCATAGACAAAATGACATGGGTTTAAGGTTGGAGGTGGACATATCAAAAATTAATTGGGATGCAGCATCCAATGGATATTATGTAAGAGAGTACCTATCGCAAGAAAATTAGTATCTATACACAAAAAAACAAAAAAACAAAAAAACAAAAAACGAAAAATCAATATGATAATATGGTTTTTAATTTGGATTTCGTGGAGTGGAAAGTTCACAAATTTTGTGAAGTTCCCATTTGCAGAACTTCGTGTGCGGAAAAAGAAAATTCAAGTAGATTGAGTTTAAAAAAAAATTATTTTTAAAATTCATTTTGTTTTTTCAATAATTTAATGTGGTACTCTTGGATTGGAACTTCATGCAATTTTTCATAAATTTTCCACTCCATAAAATCTGGATTTGATTAGCATCACCCCTCCACAAAGATGACATGCACAAATGGAGGGGAAAAAATGGACTTTGAATTTTAGCCATTTAATCTATGCAATCTAGAAACTACTATTTATACCATTTTAAATCCTGTTTGAGAGATCAAGACACGTGGTTGCCACTAGTTCATAATCAATCCAATAGCATGAGGACATAGAGTGCAGACAAAAGAAGAGCAAAGTCCTGTTAGATGATGACACATATCCAAACAATTAGAGTACAAGATTTGTACATTAGATAATGCTATTGATTCAGTGACACAACGCATCTCATTATGGACATTCACCGTGATAAAGGAATGAAGATACGAAACTTAAAAGTTGCTCTTGCAAAGCATTGACATGTGTCCTGGGCGTTAATATATAACGAACATAGGTCATGGCCTGCAGGTGCATGATGTACCTTGATGGGGAAGAGTATACCGGAGGCCCCTACTAGTCGACCTTGACAAATTAGTACAGTCCTGACCTGAGAAGAATCTACCCAAAGAGTTCCCAAAAAGACCAGCCCAGGACTCGAGATTCCCTTGAGAGTCCCTCGACTCACCAAATGCAGAGTTTCCAAAAAGACTAGCCCAAGACTCGAGATTCCCTTGGGAGTCCCTTAACTCACCAAATGCTGAAGCCATCGGCGAGAAACCGGAAACATCCCTCGATACCGACCCCGAGTATCCCGTGAATATCTTCGACTATCACTTAGATCACCCAACACCAAAAGACCAGTCAATACCTTGAGGCACCCGGGACGTGAGACTCACCGACACACAAAAACACGACAACCTCGACTACTCCGCTTAAAGATAAGTACAAAACCATTATGAGAAATGAATATTCTCTATAGCAGGTCTGACATTATGAGAAAATAACAGAGAGAGCTGGGAGAGACGCGGCTAAGAACATGGGAGAGCGTCGTGCAAGATTTCCTCTGATATGCCACTACTTAAGCCTATAAATATAGGTAACGATTCATTCTTTAGGTATGAGATAACAAAAACCCTAAAAAGAAGAGCTCGACTTCTACTTCTACTTCCCCTTGTCTCCTTTGACTTGACCGTCAAAGAGCTAGAAACCAGGGATCGGTTTATGAACGCTTCCCTTAACAAACGCTTATCACTGCTCCTTGTCAGGGGCGGACACATCATCGTTGAAAAGTGATTTTCACTTTTTTGGGGGGTGCATATTCACTTTTCAGCATTGATGTGTTTGCCGTTTAACAAGAAGCAGTGGTTAGCATTCGTTAAGGTGAGCATTTTTTATCCCTTCACTAGAGACCAACACCCTGCTTGCAGCTAGCTTCCTGGCTTCTTCTCGCTTCGTGTGTGTAGGGCCTACTTTGTCAGTGACCTGGGACGATCGTGGGACCATCTGATTAGTGTAAAGAGGCCTACCAAACCAATACACTATCATACCTAATAAACAAACATGTGTTGTTGTCTATGGGGGCACGATGCATCCCAAGACTAGCATGTGGAACCATGGTGAAGAATAAAGGTATCGGTCAAATCGATAAACGAGGAAAAGGGGGATAACCACCCAATGACGTGAAAAAAGAAAGATTCCGTAATTAGCTTGCCTAGTATAAATAGGTGAGAGATGAAAGAATGGATCATTAACATAAAAAGGCAGTCCCAGTGTACAAGACTCTTGCCACTACAGGGTTTGGGGAGGGTTAAATATACGCAACTTTACTCCTATAAGCAGAGAGGTTGTTTCCGTGACTTGAACCCATCACGTCCAAGTCACAATGAAGCAATCTTACTGATGCGTCAAGGTTTGCCCTCAACGGATCATCAAAATCATCATCAAAATTTGATTTATCTTAGGAGTGATTTATCTTAAGGGGATAGATAACATAAGTTAATCTCTAGTTTGTTCCTAAGGGTTGAATTTGATTCCTTATTTGTTATTGTTTTAACTTATTCATAATTGGAAATGATATTTCAAATGTGAGTTGTACCTTCTTCAGATTAGATAAGATATTTATATTGTGTTGTTAATTTTTATATTTATTAGAGTTGCATTTGTTTGTCATTTTCTCCCCCTAAGTAAAAATCCTCTTAAGGAGACCTAGAGCAAACCCACTTTAACCATATGGTCACATTAACCCGAGGTGAAAAAACCATCAACAACTACCCTCAGAAGTTGAGAACGTTCTACCGGTCCTGTTACCCAGACCCTAGCCGTGCAAATCAATGACAAGCAACAAACATTTTAATATCGAATGAAGTCTTATCAGAACAAGCATATATCTGCAACCAAACACAACTTTAGAAGGGTGTACAGTATTATTACACCATCGAGCGGGAGTGAACCGTTTTATTTTCCCTTTAATTTTCTTCCCTCCGCTCTCCGATATAGGGAAAAGGCAAAACGAAAAAAACTGAAAACCGACTTTAGGGTTCAGGAACAGAAAAAGGAAAATAAAAAAAATTGTCTACTGTAGCCCATACAAATTCTATCTTTGAAAGCAACACAATCCCCAAAGGAGATCAGCGATGGCATGCAGGACTGTGTTCCGCTCCGTTTTCGTAACGGAGGGGTGGCACCCTTTTCATCCACTTTGCACCTCAGCTTCCCCATCGTTCACGCTTGCTTGTACACCTCAATCGCCGAGATTGAGTGGCAGAGTTAGGCTTATTAGGGTTCGAGATTTTCATGGAAGACGAGGAGGTTCCGTGAACTGCTCTAATGGTGAAAACCCTTCGTCTTCTTCTCAAGACGATCAAGGTCCCCCTCAAGAAGCGGTGCTCAAAGCCATTTCAGGTGAGAGTTTCGGTCTTTTCGATTCATGTTTGCTTTTATACTATTTCCTTTTTCTCCCTCGATTCGCTGTGGAATCCGCTTCCAAATTTGATCGTAGGTTTTAAGAGTCTCTAGGGTTTGGTTGTTTTTCATTGCGTGTTTGTTTCACCAATGGATGCGGTTGAGAATTGTGTTTCAAATTTAGCGGGAATTAAAAATCATATAAAAAGGGTTAACGGAGACGGACAATAACAGATAGTTTTGGCATTCAATGCTCGAATTCAACGTAGTGGGTCTTGAGTGATTGATAAGGATCTGTCACGCTACTTACTTCATACTGAAATATTCTCTCTGATTAAGGTCCAAGTGGAATGGTTTATAATCTCTTCAGGTCTTTCATTTGGCATATTAAAGAAAAGAAAATGCCTCTGTTGGTCTGGTAAATTTGGTGTCTTGATCTTATTGTAACCCAACTCAACCCAACTTAACAAAGCTTTATCCCAACTCATTGGGTTGGCTACACAAATTCTGTTCTGCCATTATACTGTATTGAGAGCCATATCTGCCGTTAAATCACAAGCAGTCATGTTTTTCCTCACTACTTCAACCCATGTCAAAATTGGCAATCCTTCTTATCATTTTCTTATTGTTCTTTTAATACTTCCAACTTGGATCATTTAACTCCTTCTCACAGAGAGGTCATTGGTCTTGTTGCACATGACCCAACCATCTCAATCTATTTTCCCTCATCTTATCACCTATTGGTGCTACTCCTAAGCTCCTGTGAATGTATTCATTTATAATTCTATCTTTTCTAATCTTGCCACTCATTTGTCTCAACATCCTCACCTCAGCTACACTCATTATATGTCTTGATATTATTCTATTTTTCAAAAAAGTAAACACTATATTGATTGTTACTGATTAGCGGTAATTATGTTCACTTTAATTCATATGTTTGGATGCAGAAGTTTCAAAGACAGAAGGAAGGGTGGGACAAACCACAAATGTTGTAATTGGAGGTACAGTGACTGATGATTCTACCAATGAATGGCTTGCTCTGGATCAGAAGGTAAGGTGTTAGCCTTTTTTTTCACCCCTTGATGTTGTTTGTTGTCTTCTCTTTGTAGTTCTAGAATGTATGCCATATCACCTCTCCACGCTTACAGTACAATTTCACAGTTTTATGAGGTAAACTGGTCACATTAGGTAGCTCTAGATCTGTTTGGATCAAAATAGACTGAACCACGGGACTAGATTCCCCACCTCATCTCTCTTCCCTTCTGTTAATAGGTTACTATAAGATCTTATTAAAAAAATAAAAAACTACAAGATCTGGTATGCCTCCCTATTAGCTAAATGCTTAGTATAACGTGTTAAACAATGTATAACACAATGAGATCCTGAAATAATTTAATGTGCTTACATCTATGCAATACATAGTTTTTATATGTCTTGCAAAGATGTTAGCCTTTTTTTACCCCTTGATATCACTTACTCTCTTCTCTTTATTGTTTCTAGTCTATTTGTCGTTTCACCCCTTCATGCTTACAATACTATTTTGCCATTACATGAGGTAAACTAGTCACATTAGGTAGCTTTGGATATATATGGATCAAATCAGAGTGAACTCCAGATCCCCCATCCCTTCACCCCTCTGTTAATATGTGGATCTGGTATGCTTTTTTATTAGCTAAATGTTGAGGATAACCGGGTAGACAATATTTAACGCAGTGAGCTCCTAAAGTTATTAGATGTGTTAACATGTTTGCAATACATAATTAATCTGCGTCTTGCAATAATGAATAGGCAAGTCAAGAGCTAATTTATCTATCTGTTAGTTAATTCATGCATAAGGACCTATACAACAGGTACTTTTGAGTTCAGGTGAGCTTTGTTCATGATGCCTTGAGATACCATGAGGAGTGAAATTTCTTGTAGTGGGGTTGCCCATCGGCTTGGTTGAGCAGTCAAAACACGAGCTACTCAAATTGTTTTCAGATATGAAAAGCCTTTGTATACTGAGACAGAATGCATTGCAGTACACAGTTTTTGTTTGCTCATAGATCAGCAGTAGATAATTTTTTTTTCACAACTATGACTCATTTGGGACATGGATAAAGTTCTCTAACGATAAGATCCTAGTCTCCTAGATCCTTCATGGCTTGTCTCCTTCTCATATTCCTTTAAGCACAACTCAGATTGTATGTAACAATGGATGGTGCGCCTGAATTGTAGTTCTGGCCTTGTATGTACCTAATATTGTCCATGGTTGTTTCTTCTGCGAGACATTAATAATTAGTGTTTTCCAAGTGGAAGACTAAATTAACATTCGTGGTTATGGGGATTTCTTTGTGTCTGAATTAAACCACTTTCATGGATATACATTGGTTTGTAGGAAAAATGGTCACATAGCAAGTCAAGCTATTTATTTCTTGTAAACTTTTTGAGGTTAGGAAAATATGTTATTGACATGAGAAAGTGGCCACATAGCTTGGCTTACATTATAGGTAGAGATTGGAATTAGTTCAACACATGAGTACTTTGATCAGTATGTCAGTAATGCCTTTGGCTTATCTATTTATCATTGTTGACTTTACAGGTTAATTCATACCCAACGGTTAGAGGGTTTACTGCAATTGGAACTGGAGGTGATGATTTTGTGCAAGCTATGGTTATTGCCGTTGAATCAGTACTTCAACGACCAATTCCAGAGGTAGATATCTATGGTTGCATTGGCAAAATAGCTTCTTTATGAAGCTATTTATAGATTCATGCTTTAGTTCATTCGAGGTGATAAATTTTCAGGTGAAAATTTTGTGCAAGCTTAGCTGTTTGTGGTTCACATGCTGAGTATTTTTCTGTTGTAGATTCCTGTGATATTTGGTTGATAATTTTGCTTTCTTTTAGGGGCTACATTGGACCAGATTTTATTGTTTTAGAAGGTCGAAGCTATATATATATATATATATATATATATATATATATATATATTTCTTTAGTCAGATCAATAATCTATAGTTTGGTCTTTGTTCTGTGGATATTTTAACAGAACAGTATGCAACTAATTATTACAACAGGAGTTGTGTAGCTGACCCCAAATAGTTGTGATAATGCATGGTTAGGTTGAGGAGTACGCACCTACCATGACAACAGGAAGTAACGAAACAAAGATAATACTGAACAAGCTTAATGATGGGAGAATAAACAATAATGAACCAATGATAAAGTTATGTTAGAGTGACTAGCTGGAAGCACATCTGCACATAAGATTCTTCTTCTTCTTCAAGCTATTTTCTAGAATATTGAGTCACACATAGCTGCTGGTCGCATTCTAAACCTTTTTTGATTTCTAGAGGTCTTAAAATAAAGAGGTGACTGGTGGAGCCAGTTAAAGAAATGTAAGATGATGTAGCATGCAAGGGAAAAGTGACATGTGAAGAGATCCTCAGACAATTACTTTAACAAATCAAATAATAAAGAAGATTCCTATTCAGTTCAAGTGCACTTAAAAGTTTAAAGAGGGAAACTAATGATGAAAACAATTCATATAACATTGAAAAATCTGAGAAAAGAGAATAAAATGCTCTAATTATTAACCTACTTACATATTAGGAAATAGCCAAGTATTCAATGTATGTAGCCCTAAGTAAGGATGATGCCAAAGCTGTAGAAATGGGTTATGTCAAGTGCTGTGGCATCAAGCTGAAGGTTATACTTTGAGTGGGTTTTAAACAATAAAAGAAAGAATGTGTATGTATATGGCTCTGGGTAAAATTCAGCAATAATAAAGGGTGAACTAGAGCTATAAATTTGCAAGAGAGTGGGCCTCTGATGGTGGTCAGAAAATAGAAGAAAGCAATAGAAGATATACCTGATGATGACTTGGGCAATGGGCAGTTTCATTTAAAACTATGCATGTCCAACAGCTTACAGCATTCTCCGAGGAATTTTATCAAACACCTTGGGTCAAAATCTGTACACAGCCTTTTTTTTTTTTATAGGTAATAGGTGAAGACGGGTATTGAACCCAGGTCTGTGCACAGCTCTTGTAATCATATATGTAGGTTGGTTTTTCAGCAACAAATAGCCAAGGGAAACACTTTCCACATAAGTATAATCCTCCAAAGTGCTGGGGTTTGATTTTCCGGATGCAAGAGAATGAACGTATCTCAAAAAAAAAAAAAAAACCTAAAACGAAAACCCACACATGTCAATCTTGCCGCAGGTATAGGGTTGACAAATCCTTTAAGTTTTCATATCCAAAACTTAAAGACAACATCTTCTATGGTAGCCACAGGGTATATCATATATAGAGGTGCTTATTAATGTATAAAAACCTCAAATTTGGGGGCTGGAAAATTTCTGGCAGCAACAATGATGAAATTCTTGATAAAACTTCAAGAAATTCTGGGTTATTTGGATAAGTAGAGTGGTATGGGTGTGATGGATGAGATGTGGGTGATCAAAGAATGCAAGGGTAGTATGGATAGGGGTGGCTGGCTGGGTATGTGGTGTGTATGGAGCATAGATCAAAAACTCGGGATCGGGATCGGGATCGGGATCCTGTCTCTTATACACA
>JAOXJP010267093.1:0-20486 GCA_025762735.1 Platanus orientalis
GATACACTTCTTTTGGTTACGGTTTTCGGCACTGATGTGTCTGCCACCCCCCCCCCCATGCAGGGAGCGCCATCTGAGTTCTTCAAGGGGGAGCACAAAATCCTCAGGGGCCCCTGTATATGGGTGGACTATAGGCATTCATTAAGTGGGCATGCCAAATCCCTGGGGTTGGCCAGCTTCCCTACCCCTATGCCAAAAAAAAAAAAAAAAAAAAAAAAAATCAAGCTATTTTGTTCTGGTCATTCTCCTTTTGAACCTGGAGAAAGCCGCCTATCCTAGATGACATGTTCAACAGAACGGGACCTCGGACTCACCCATTCATTTATAGGTCCCACCTTGAACTACTACTACCACAAGAAGTCAGAGCTTAGCCACCTATCGTGCAGGACTTACAATTATGTTCCCGCATAGAAACGCTGCTACCACATAAGCCTGAGCTTGAGCCATGATCACGAGACCAAACAAAGTGTTGTTTAAGCCCGGATAGGCTGGCTCAGCTTGGATACTACCAAACAAATTTTCTTTCCCATGTCTTTAAAATAGAAAAACTGAATTATTATTTGCTCTGATTTCAAGTCTATTTCTCTCTAAAACTCTTGCTAATTAAAAAAAACACATTCAACTTGCTGTCTGCTTGAATGTACCTTTCCCAGATTATCCTTGATACAGTAGTTGATCTTCTAAGAACTAATAATGATGGGAGACACAAGGTATTAGTTACTACAAGTTTTCTATAGATTTTTTTTCATTAGCAAAATACTTCCATTTCATAATTTCCTACACAAAAATATGTCAAGACTCGTTACGAGCGATTGTCATCTGTATTGAATTTGTAGGAGGATGTGTCCCATTCATGACGAGTATGACTTTGCACATCTATCATAATGTGCTGATCTCACCTTCCGCAAATTTTCATTTTTTTGAGATTTCTTACCACAGAATTCCTTGATGAAGAGCACAAATTTTTCTTCATAACTCTTCGTACGTTTTTCAAATTTTAAACGTACTTTACCTGTGATGTTAATGACGCATATCAATAAACACTATAGTTTTTTCATCTTGGTGACACAATTTTAGATTTAGAACAAAGATTTGGCCAACTCGAAATCTCAACCCGGTAAAGAAGGAAGAAAATATAAGTCCACCTATCCTACCCTTGCTTACAGCAGGATAGTACGCATGCATTGCCTATAGGGGAGCAAGTTCCGCCTACCATTTTTAGTTCTTTTCTGTTGATGGGTGCAGCAAAGGAGTTCCTTCACATTACACTTGATATGATTGGGTGATCTGATCTCTCTCTCTCTCTCTCTTTGGACTGTTTGCTGTCTCCGAAGGAGTGTTAGTTTGCATGGTCGGGGGACATCAATTGGGAAGGATTTTTTTGCAGACTTTCAATGTGTCACACATTGACGAGTTTTGGCCTAATGATGTGCATGTTCACCATGATATTTTAGTGTAGTGTGGCTATTGATAGAGTAGCCCTTTATTATAATTTCTAGTATGAGTACTGCATCCAACATGAAACTTGTGATTGATAGTAAAACAACGATTCTCCTGTTGAGGCCCAATTCTATCTTACTGTGAGGACCTTATATTTAAGGTTATATTTGCACAAAATGAAGAAATCATCTTAAGGCTGATGATGAGAACAATTCCATTCTGGTAGGTTCGGCATGAGGTTTTGGGTCGATGTTCAAGGAAAGGTCCTCTGAAGCTTTAACCGTGCTAACAGGTCTCTTTCTTGGACGTGTTCAAGGAGTGAAAGATTAAAAATTACTTTTGGCTCCGGCTGGAGGATATTGATTATCTTCATTGTTTATTTTTAGGAAAAGGTTTATGAGAAATGGGAGCTTCCATTCGCACCTCATTTTTTTTAAGCACACCTCTAAAATCTCTAAGCACCCCTCCATCATTTCCAATTATACCATTCTCTCTGTTAAACCCCTACCTGCTAAGTTTCCTATGCACACTTTCATTTGAAAACTTCTCCCTCCCTCCAACCAGCATCCAACTCTTCCTTCCTTCTTCCTTCCTTTCTCCAACCATGTTCCGTCTCCCCGGCAACTGAATCATGCCTCTACCACGACAAGTGAACCTGCCATCAATCTCTAGGGCTGATGATGATGCCATCCATCCGTCAGGTAAGAGGGTTGGTTATTTTTATTTTTGACAAAGATCTTAAAAAATATTATTGTAACAATTTTTTTTGGAAAAAATTAGTTTAAAGAAGCATAAAAGTCAAGCATTATCATTAAAATTTCAAGAAATCACATTTTTGTTTTCAAAAATTTTGTTTTTTTTCTTCTAGTTTTTTAGTTTTTTTTGCAAATCGGCCGTTTGTTTCATGATGTCAAACAGGTCTGAAGGAGTTCGACATTTTGATGCCGAATGGGCCTGAATTTTTTACTTTATTTTTAATTCATTAAATATTTTAAAATCTTTATTTATTGTTTTTTCAAATTATATAGTTGAACTTTATTTAAAGCCTCTAGACACCAAATTTTGTTTAAGAATTTTTTTATTTAATGTCTCTAGACACCATTCTAACATTTGTTCCTTGGCATATGACAGATACAGAGGCAGGTCCTTCACGAGTGGCACCGACCGCATCTAAGCGACAACGTAGGGTTGAGGACCTCTCCCGAGTTCGGGGAGAGGCATCTCATGTGACTATCGAGCATTTTGTCACATACTTGGTAGTGGGTGAAAGTGTACCTGTTATGGAGCTAGCAACGGTGCCGCTGACCCCCTATGTTCTTGGAGCTCTAAAGGACCCCACCTTATTAGAGAGCTATTCCACACATGTCGCCTCATTAATCTGGCAACAGGGGGTATTTATTTATGTATTTTATGTATTTATGTATTTATTGTGCTATTTCATACATGCGTATTGTGCTAACACTGTTTATTTCTTTCTTTTGTAGGAGCGTAACTAGCTGAAGTGCATTAGCCACGCAGACAAGATTGATGAGTGGTAGGTAGAGGTCCATAATTCCATGTTTATGGATTTGATGTGACAGTCTAGGCTCTACCCATTGGTCTATGCATCATACCAGTTCATCAACCGGGTAGTCATCTTAGCCTTCATTGAGTGTTGGTACATTGCGACCAACAAATTTCACATGCCGTTTGGGGAGCTAACGATCACGCTTGATGACGTTTACAGTTTGCTAATGTGCCATCTCCTTCATCACAAATATCTTCTTATAGTTTACAAGCACATTCTTACTAATGTGCTACCTACATAATAAATGTGTAGCATTGGGAAACATTCTTAATATGACATTCATCAAAGCTAACTCCCTATCTTATATAATGACATTAGGGAGAGCACTTTCATCCATAACACTACGTAGGACATTTAGTGCCCATACAAGGTTATCCTCATTCTCATGTTGAAGATACACAAATACCACAGAAAAAGTCAGAACAGTACATGTCTATGATCAACACATGTGGGAATGCACGCAACAGGTCCATATAAGACGGGTTTGCCAAAAAAATATTAGTGATAGTCTCATTGTCTTCGACTGTCTGGTGCCACCACTCAATGTAATTATGCTTGGCTAACTGTCCAAGCAATTGTTGCATATGAGATCTATCACCCTTCTCTTCCTTCTTTTGTTTATATCGCACATTGTTATTATAGTCGTATTGAGGGCATCTCTTTGCTTCATTGTAGTCAATATATCTTTTGGCCAAACATTACTTTTAGGTATATCTTTCAAAAGTGAGGACTCTTCATCAGAAAATCTACCTACATAAGAGTGGCATTTGAGATGAACTGTAGTAGGGTGATTATGCCCCCGCATATGACTAGCAATAACCAATCATCATCAGCGGTTAACTTCTTTCCCTTCAATTGGAATGGACTTTTGCATTTCTTGGTGCTCGTTCCCTTGATCCTAAAAACCCTGCTGACATTTCTTGACCTCGTATCTTCTCTATACTGCCCACTCCACTTGCATGCAAGGGTCAGACTTGATTTTCTTAAGGCAAAACTGGAATCTGACTCCTTAATAACTGTAACAAACCCATTCCTCTTTCCAACATCTATCACCCACCTAATTCAGATGGACTATTGAATATCTACACATAGGAGAACAATAATAACGTCAATTTCATCCAAATTGTTATACACACTAGTCACACTATCAGTTAGATACACTTTTTTTACCTCATGCGTAATGAATTCATTGCTATAATCCATCACCATTTTATTGCAAATCCGACTACAGCGGGTCAAGACATTTGGTTGCAAAAAAAAAATAAAAATTAAGCATTATGTTTTTTGTTCAGCATTTCAAGGCTGAATAAGCTTAAGCCTGCTCAGCATCACATGGCTGAACAGGCTTAAGCCTGTTCGGCATCATATGGTTAAATAGGCTTAAGCCTATTCTGCATCATAGTGCCGAATAGACTTTAAGGTTGTTCAGCCCTACGATGTCAAATACGATAGAAAAAAAAGTTTCCATAACTTGAATTTTTTTTTACTTGAGGGCTTCTGTTTTGATCCGTTTTACTTCCTTGATAGTCCATTAGTTGAGTTCTTGTTTGAAAATCTAAATGTGTGACTTTTTTGGGTGTTAGATAGCCCTAAATGGAGAAGAATGGAGAGAGCTGAAGAAGCTTTGGTGAGAGAGAGAAGGAGACAGTTTGGAAGAAGAGGTGTGGAGGTGTGCTTAGAAACTTTGTTTTTAGGTTTTCATTTTTTGTTTTTTTATTGTCATTAAGGTTATAACTGTCATTTTAAGATATGGTATTTCTGGAATAAAGTTAAGTGAGGTGTGCTTAAAAAAAAGTGAGGTGCAAATAGAAACTCCCATGAGAAATATGGTTTTTTTTTTAGAAACAATCTGTGAGTGTGGATCTTAAGTTATGGTGGGTCCGTTTCTGGTGTATGGTTTGGTTATAAGTCATAAGTTAAAGTCGGAAAGGACATATCTTATGAATAACTTGAGAAAGAAATCCCAATACTTGTTTAATTTTGTCCATGTTATTATGGTGCTAGGCCATTTCAAGAAATATTAGTGTAGGGAGTAGGGGAATCAACAGGATTAAAAGCTGTGAAAGGCATGACATACTTGAAATTTTTAGGAATGCTTTGAAATATATTGAATAGCTAAATTGGATCTCTCTACTTTTTATTCTCTTGACAAGGTGATTGAGAATGGCGTCTTTTGTAATTTTCTTTCTTTCATTTCTCTTTTACTACCCTTTTGGTTGTCCTTTGTATGGTTGTAGCAAGATCTTGGAGGGTCATCACATAAAAATGATTAGTTTTGCTCTATTTTATGATTTTTTATAGTTGTGACAAGTGTTTTGGGGTCTTGCCTTGTCACCCTTATGGATTTTGTAGGACAACTTAAAGTTATCCTAAAGTAAAAGTGACCTTAGGGGCCGACACATTAGTGCCAAAAAGTGATTCACACGGTATGGGTTTGGATTTCTATACGGTGCCATAAAAGCCTCACCTTGCCATGGGTTGGGGTTTGTTTGTTTGTTTTTTATTTTTTAGGGCAGCCAGGGGCAAGTGTCTTAGAGGTCTCACCTTGATGGGGCTTTTCCCTAACATTTGGATTTGCGCTTCTGTTTCACACATTAAAGGCTATTTGTTTTTACACCATGAGCTATGGGTCTCTCTTGACAAAAAATCTTGAGGAAGGGACAAAAAGATGGAAACTGGTAATTGATTTTGATGGGGTAGAATGATTGAGGCCCCTACTAATTGACCCGATGAACCAGCAGAGTCCTGACCCTAGGGGAACCGACCCAAAGAATTCCCGAGAAGATCAGCACGGGGAACCTTCAGGGATCCCCATACCCATAAAATGCCGAGGCCATCAGTGAAAAGCCAAAAATATCCCTCGGTACCCAACTCCCCAAGTATTCTGGAAATAGTCCCTTACTATTGCTCAAATCACCCGACACCCAGAGGCTAGTCAAGATCTTGAAGCGCCCGGTACTCAAGAGTTCCGACATGCAAAAATACAATGACCCCGACTACTCTGCTTAAAGATATGTATAATCAAAAAACTGTTATTAGAAGGGAATATTCTCTGTAGCCAGCCTGACATACTGAGAAAATGACAGAGAGAGTAGGGGGAGACGTGGCCAAGAATGTGGGGGAAAGTGACATGCGAGATCTCATTTGATACGTCACTACTCAAGCCTATAAATAGGGCAGTGATTCACTCTCTAGGTATGAGATAATAGAAATCCCAATTTGAGAAACCTCCTTCTACATTCCCCCAGTCATTTGACTTGACCGTCGAAAAGCTAAAGGCTAGCCGGCACCGACGCGTAGCTTCTTGACCATCTCTTGTTTTGTGTGTGTAGTGCTTGCTTTACCAGGGACCTGGACCATCTGTGGGACCATCTAATGGGTGTATAGGTGCCTGTTATAACTGATACACCATTAGTTGGCACCGTCTGTGGGAACAAACACAGTTTCCCTCAGGATCTAAGGTCCATATGGTTGAAACTATGTCAATGGCGGCTTAACACGACCAGGGTATCAGGCAAGAAGCCTCCGTCTCCGACAGAGCACGCCTTGAAACCCCAAGAGTGGCTATCCTTGAGCAGAGGATCCAAGTACTGATAGCAAGTGTGCAACTATTGATGGAATAAAATTAAGAGATTATACAAGAGCTAAGGGACAGGAGAGGCACACCTGGTGACAACGACGCAGGATGGTCGGGACTCCACGCCCCTCCAACTAGAAGTTGTGACCGAGGACACAAAGATGAAGCAGGAAGCGCCACGACTTCCCGATTCCATGAGGTGGGCTAACTTGGGGAAAGGGTTCACACCCCAGACCTTTGGAAGGAGAGAATGGAGGATGTAAGAAGGGAGATGGCAGCCATGAAGGAAGCTCTCAAAGGGAAAGCCCCGGCTGCCATCTACGAACTAATCCATATGACCGACCACCCATTCACTTTGGAGGTAATGGCTTGACCACTCCCCGACAAGTTTAAGCCACCCCAGATGGAGATGTTCGACGGAGGTAAGGATCCCCTCGATCACCTGGAGGTGTATAAGACGTATATGAACCTCCAGGCAGTCCCCGATGAAATCATGTGCTGGGCCTTTCCTATGACAATCAAGGGGTTTTGTCAGAGTTTGGTTCAGTCAGTTGAAGCTCGGCAACATTTTAAATTTCACAAAGCTAAATTGATAGTTTGTTGGTTATTTCATTGGTGGTCAGAGACATCAGAAGCCTGCTACCTACTTGTTGAATATCAAACAAAACAAAGGAGAGTCTTTACGGTGTCACATGTCACGGTTTAATAGAGAAATGTTGCATGTGAATGATGCTGAGGAGAAGATGATTATTGCTGCTCTCTTGGTGGGGCTGCTGCCTTTAAAGTTCCTGTTCTCCCTCTCAAAACCCCCCATCCCACATGGCCGACCTCATGGTGAAGGCCTAGTAGCACATGAAAGCTAAAGATACCCTCAATGCTTGATGAGAGCAAGACCCTAGGCCTAGTGCATAGTCAGATAAGAAAAAAGAGGAGCAACAGCAAGCCACGCAGGAAGAAAGAGGTAGTCGGATGAGAGAAGGCAACGACAGCCGCGAGGTCAGGCCTCAGGTTAACCTCCCCCCTAAGTAGGTTCCAAAATTATACCCCCTTAACGCACCAGTGGAGCAAGTGTTTCTGCACATTAAGGATGATCCAAGCATTAAGTGGCCCGAGAGGATCTAGGCCCCACTAGAGAAGAGAAATCGTGACAAGTACTATCATTTTCACTAGGATCATGGCCATGACACTAACGATTGCTTTGACTTGAAGGAGCATATAGAAACCCTTATCCAATGAGGGTGACTGCAGAGATTTGTTGCTGGGTGGCACCGAATGAGGCGTTAAGACACCCATCGGGATCCCCCATTCAGGATGAAAGAATGCTAGAGGGATCAGGGAAATAAGGGTAATATGCTGGTGGGTTTGCCAGGGGAGGAGAGTTTAGCTCAATCAGAAGGTCACACTTGAGGTAGATTCATGCTAAAAGGGACTAACAAATGATGATGACCAAGAGGCCAACAAAGCATCATAAGGCAGAGCACTACCCCATCAACTTTTTTGTAGAGGACACTCGAGGAGTGAGTAAGCCGCATGATGATGTACTGGTGGTGACGTTAGTGATTTCAAACTACATCACGTATCGTATCCTCATTGATAATGGGAGCTCGATAGATATCCTCCACCTCCTAGCCTTTGACCAAATGGGAATCAGAAGAGACAAGCTTAAGCCCATTCAAATGCCCTTGGTTGGATTCATGGGTGATAGGTTGCTCCCGTTGGGAACTATTGGCTTGGTGGTCATTGCCGGGGTAAGAGACAGACAGGTCACCCGGGTGGTTGACTCCTTGATGGTTGATTGCCCTTCTACAGACAACACAATCCTGAGAAGGGAACATTGAATCGGCTGAGGGCAGTCACCTAGACTTACCATCTCTTGTTGCACTTCCAGACTAAGGGGGGAGTTAGGGAAGTCAGGGGGGATCAGGTGGCGGCCAGAGAATGTTATATGGTCTCACTCAAAGGGGACCCGACCCCAAAGGAACAATGGCAATTAACAGACTAAAAGTTTGAGACAAAAAAACCTGGGTGGTGGCAAAACCAGGAGGAGAACTCGAAGAGGTTACTCTCGACTCAAATGCTCCTGATAGAGCGACCCGGGTGGGGTCAGACCTACCAGAAGATTTAAAGAGGCAATTGCAAAGTTTTCTCACCAAAAGCTAAGACGTGTTCACCTGGACACATGAAGACATGTTAGGAATAGACCCCCGATTGGTTGTACATTGGCTAAATGTGAACCCCGCCTTGAGACTGGTCAAGCAAAGAGAAAATTTTCTCTAGAGAGAAATCAAGCAATCACGGAGGAGGTTGAGAAATTGTTGAAAGCCCGCTTCATAAGGGAGGTCTGCTACCCCAAATGGTTGACAAATGTAGTTATGGTGCGAAAGCTAAATGGGAAGTGGCGTATGTGTGTCAACTTAACTGACTTGAACAAAGCATGCCCTAAGCATAACTTTTTACACCCAAGGATTGACACTCTGGTTGACTTGACAGCTAGTCATCAGACCCTAAGCTTCATGGACACCTTTTTGGGGTACAACAAGATAAATATGCACGAAGCTGACCAAGAGAAAACCGCTTTCATCACTGACCGAGGGCTTTACTGTTATAAGGTCATGCCCTTCAGGCTGAAGAATGCAGGAGTAACCTACTAAAGACTAGTCAACGAGATGTTTAAGAACTAAATCAGAAGGAATGTCGAATTGTATGTGGACGATATATTGGCGCCTTCTAGCTGAGCAACATCTCTCAGATCTGGGTGAGATGCTCCAAACCTTGAGCAACCTACCAAAGATTGGTCAACAAGATGTTCAAGAACCAAATCGAAAGAAATGTCGAAGTGTATGTGGATGATATGCTGATGCCTTATAGCCGAGCAACATCTCTTAGACCTGGGTAAGATGCTCTAAACCCTGAGGAAGCACAAAATGAAGTTCAACCCCAGCAAATGTGCCTTTGGAGTATCGGTCAGGAAGTTCCTTGGGTTCATGGTGTCCCAACAGGGGACATAGGCAAATCTCGAGAAGGTGAAAGCTGTAATTGACATGCAACCACCAAGGAACACAAAAGGGGTGTAATGATTGGCCGGGAGGGTAGCAGCCTTAAGTAGATTCATATCCTGGGCCACAAATAAATGCTTTTCTTTTTTCCGCCTACTGAAAAAGGCTTTCTGCTAGGACAAAGAATGCGATAAGGCTTTCTGAGAGTTTAAGGACCACATCGACTACTTGTTATTGGTTAATCAGCCGAAGCAGGGAGAGGTGCTTTGCGTGTACTTGTCGATATCGGAAATGGTAGTAAGTTCAATTATAATAAGGGAAGAGGGTGTGATATAAGCGCTAATGTATTACACTACCCAGGCCTTCAGGGGAGCAGAGAAAAGATACTCGAGGGCAGAGAAGATGGTGTTCGCATTGGTTGTCATGGCCTGCTGACTAAGGCCCTATTTCTAGGCCCATACCATCCACGTGCTCACAATCAGATACTTAGGACCATATTGTACAAACCTAAGACCTCTGGGATACTATTAAGTGGTCGGTAGAGTTGAGCAAGTTCGACATCGAATACCACCCTAGGGGAGCTATCAAGGGCCAAGCAATAGCAGACTTCATCACCGAGTACACTCATGCACTAGGGGAAGAGTCTGAAATGCAAAAAGAGCAGCAAGAGAGTGAAGAAGCAGATCAAGCAAAGTAGTTTATACATGTTGATGGCTCCTCCACTAATAGGGCAGCCGGGGGAGGAGTCGTCTTAGTTACATCGAAGAGAAATAAGCTTGAGTATGCCATAAGATTTGGGTTCAAGGCAACCAACAATGAGGTCGAGTATGAAGCAATGCTCACAGGACTACGCCTTGCCCACGCACTCGGGGCCAACATGGTTAAGGTCAATAACGACTCCCAGCTGGTGGTGGGATAAGTACAAGGGGAGTACAAGGTAAAGAACTGCCGGATGAAACAATACCTTACCATGGTAACAAAAAAGAAGTCCTAATATGAACATTTCGGTATACAGCGGGTCTCACAAAGACATAATGAAGAATCCGATAGGTTGGCTAGACTCGCGTCATCCGCCTTTGAAAACCTCAACCCCGAGATCGTTGTTGAGCATCTGCCCAAGCCAAGTATCAAGGCAGAAGAAGATGGGGAAGTTAACATGGCCACCGAGCCTAGGTGGGCTAACCCGATCATAAAGTATCTGAAGAATGACGAGTTACCTGAGGATAAGGAAGAGGCATGGAAAGTGAAAGTATGGGCAAGTTGATACATCCTTCTTGGTGACACCCTTTACAAGAGGAGCTTCACCCTCCCCCTGCTCAAATGCCTATCCGAGGAAGAAGCCGACTATGTGCTCTGAGAAATACATGAAGGAATATGTGGGAACCACTTGGGGGATAGGTCGATGGCCCACAAATCCATTAGGGTAAGTACTATTGGCCCTCTATATAAAAGGATGTAGGATAGATCGTTCAAAAGTGTGACAAGTTATAGAGATTTGCCAACTTACCCAAGAAGCCTGTAGAAGAATTAGTCCTGATAGTTGTGCCCTAGCCCTTTGCCTAGTGGATAATCGACATAGTCAGACCGCTCCCCTAGAGGGAAGGACAGATGAGGTTCTTGTTAGTGGCCATTGATTATTTTTCCAAGTGGGTGGAGGCCAAACCCCTAGCAAAAATCACCTAGAAGAACATTCGTGACTTCACTTGGAAGTTAATAATTTATCGGTTTAGGATTCCCTGAGTCATCATCTCGACAATGGCAAGTAGTTTAATAATGCCCAGTCTAGGGAATTCTGTTCAGAACTTGGAATAAAAAATCACTTCTCTTCCTCAGCTCACTTTTAGACCAACAGCCAAGTGGAAGTTACCAACAAGACGGTCCTGGGCATAATTAAGAAGAGGCTCGAGGACTCCAAAGGCCTTTGACCTGAGGAATTATTAAGCATCCTTTGGGCATACTGCACCACAATAATGACTCCCATAAGAGAATTACTGTTCTTACTGGTGTTTGGGACCGAGGCAGTGATACCTGTCGAAATTGGAATAGCCACGCACAGAACAACAAACTTTGACTCAAGAAAAAATAGAGAAGGCCTTAGGAACAACTTCAACCTGCTGGAGAAGAAAAGAGATGAAGCTACAATTCGTATGGCTGCCTATAAGCAAAGAATGACCAAGTATTATAATTCATGGGTCAAGGCAAGATGATTCACAGTCGGGGATTTAGTGCTTAGGAAGGTGAGCCTGGTAACACAAGACCCGACAGAGGGAAAGCTAAGACCGAACTGGGAAGGACCTCACCGGATAACACATTGCAATAGGCCTGGGACCTACCACCTCTAGACAATGTAGGGGGAGCCCCTTCCACGACCATAGAATGTAGAACATTTGAGAAAATATTATCAATAAAATTGATGCTATGGTTCTAACCAGTGAAATATTCTAACTTTACAGGGTCAGACAAAACTTCAGGTCATCACGCCTAGGTTATAAGATTAATCTGCAGGTCACGAGATTGACCCCAAGCCACAAGATTGGCCTGTCCTTCCAGTCCCTTGCGCCTCGTGCTTAGGCTACAAGATTAGCCATTGGGTTACAAGATTAACCCTTAAGTCACATGATTGACCCTATGCGACAAGACTGGTCCATCCTTCTAGGCCCTCGCACCTCGTACTCAGGCTACAAGACTAGCTCTCGGGTTACAATATTGACCCTCAGGTCACAAGATTGACCCCGAGTCACAAAATCGACCTACTCCCCCCCTCGACTGAAAAAGTGCAAGGTGAAGAAAATTCTCACAAATCAGTAAAAGTAAAGAGGCCCGAAGCATATTAAAATGTGAGTATCACAACTAAAATTAGCCTACCAATGCCAAGTAAGTACAACTATACCCTCTCGCATATGCTTAGAAAAATCTAGTTGTCATTACTTGCCTCTTTGTCGTTAAAACATTCACCTCGAGGGATCCCTATACTTAGAGAAATTTCACATTATCCATGCTTACTCGGTTAAAAAAAGTTAATTACCCCGAGACTCACTCATACTTAGAAAAATTTGGTAATCATTCCTACACTCTCAGGATTCCTTACCCTAGCCTACCTAGATACACATGGGGGGTGCAAGAAGAAATCACCATGACACATACTCATAGTTAGAAAAATTTAAAGAGAAAAATTGCAACCCAGATGCAACACACATTGACAGAGGCAAAAGAAGAACTTTTTTTACATAAGGAGAGAAATTACAAAAAATAAATGACAAAAAACAAAAACAAACAACAACGATAAAGAAAACACAATTAGGCCTGAGGGTTGCCATCCCTGAGGCAACCTCTCACCAGATAACTTTTTCCTGGGCAGTTTCTCCAGGGTTAGCAACCTTTGTCTTCTTGACTGCCACCTTAGCCACTACTTTGCCTCCTTCTTCTTGGTCGTCTCTCTCTTGCTCTTCCTCGGCCTCTACACCCCTCATCAGGCATAATAAAAGGAAAAATCTAAACCAAGGAATGCCTCTGTCATTAGATCCTGGAATTTCTAGAACCCTTCCCAGAAATAGTTAGCCTTGACAATCTCAAAGTCATCCAAGGCTAAATACTTGGCCATGGCCGCCTTGAGGGCCCCTTCCATGATCTTCTCCCTCTCGACCTTGGCTTGGATATGTGCTAGCTCCCTAGCCTCGGCCACCTTCTCATTTACCATAGCCTCGAGGGTTGTGGTAAATGTATCCTCGATCATAATGTGGCGATTCTTCTCAGCTCCAAGCTTGTCCCTAGCCCAGGCAATCTCCCTCTCAAATGATTGCAAGCATGATGTTAGATCTTTGATGGGGGCCTCGTGCTTCGAAACCTGGGTGACCATGCTAGCATTGGAGCACTCGGCTCATTTGAGCTTGTCCTTGAGGATGCTGATCTAGGCCTTGGTGCTCTTCCTAGTGGCCTTGAGTTCATTCTAAACCTAGGAGAGGCGGTTTTGGGCATTACCCCAGACCTGCTCATTATACCTAAACCTCTTGACAAAGGAGGCCATTAGAGGTATGATCTAGAGAAATAGAGTTGAGTTAGTATATGAACAACATAAAAAAACTAAGGGGACAAAATTTTTACCTTAGTCGCATAGTGCATCATGTCCCGATGCAAGGCAGAAGGAGAGTAGTTCTTCCTCACATACTCAAGGTCCTCAGGGGGAAAGCTCTCCAAGAGAAAGTCCCCCCCTGGGACCCAGCTCTGACAACCAAGAAGTATGCCTTGCTAAAGGTGCACCAACCTCAGGGACCGAGGACCGAGGACAGAGGCACCATAGAATTGGCAGCATCTATGGAAGGCACCACTAGAGTAGAAGGAGCTGTTGCCATGATCACGGAGGGCAGGGTAGGGGCCTCGACAATTGTGGCAGGAGTTGACCTTTGCTGGATTAACCTCGTGAGAATAGCCGCCTGGTCCTCAAAGGAAGGGGCGGGAGGAGACCTAACAGTTTCCTCCTCCAAGACCATAACTGGAATGTCAGTGGCAGGAGGTGTTGGCTGAGTAGAGCTTGTATTGCCTCAAGGGTGGTTTGGGGGGCTTAAGCCTCAGAAGCCCCCCTGGGGATGATATGGTGCTTCCTCTTCTTTGACGACCAGGCTGCCACTGCCTGGCCAGCCGCCTTAGCCTCTCGGGCTTGAGCTAAATATTTCTTATTGGTCTTCATTGCTGCACAAAAAGGAGACTCATGGTTAGAAATTAAAAAAAGGAGAGAGAAAAAAAAGAAGGGGGGAAGAACAAAAGATAAAAAATAGAGGGGGTGAGTTACTCGGGTCTAGACCAAACCTGCATTGATGGAGTCGCTCGAGTGTGACTAAGTTCGGGTAGGCATGGGAAGGGTGATTTATAACATCCCAGATGTGAGCCTTCGGGGGATAACTTGTCTACTTCAGGAAAAGATAGGAAAGCCCAACCATAATTTAGGAAAGATACTTATAGGCAATCCCAAGTGTTCTTGACCCTATACGTATCACACATTCATGGGTTAGTGAAATCAACCCGAGAAATGAGGTGACGCATGAATCTCGAAATCCTTAGGAAGTTTAAAATTAACCGTTCAATGACATAGGGATCTAAAAAGACACGACCCTTGATATGACTCGTAACTGGTGCCAACACGTCCCCTCAGTTACTGAAACCCATAAAATGCAAAACCATCATTGGCGCCTATCCCCAGTACATGTCACCTCAGTAACTAAAACGACACACTGCCTGTGCCAAAATAAATAGTAATGGCCACAAATAGTTCGTATTCCTAAGCCACACAACCCTAAACTCGGGAATAAGAGGGCAACTGATGGGAGAGAATAAACTAAGGCCCCTATTAACTGACCCCAATGAACTAGCAGAGTCCTAACTCTAAGGGAACAGACCCAAAGAATTCTTGAGAAGATCAACCCCGGGAACCTTCAGAGATCCCCTGACCCATAAAATTCTGAGGCCATTGACGAAAAGCCAGAAATATCCCTCGGTACCCAACTCCCCAAGTATTCTAGAAATAATCTTGATTGTTGCTCAGATCACCCGACACCCAAAGGCTAGTTGAGATCTTGAGGCGCCCGATACCCGAGAATCTTCAACGTGCAAAAATACGACCTCGATTACTCTGCTTAAAGATAAGCATAATCCAAAAACCATTATCGGAAGGGAATATTCTTTGCAGCCAGCCTGACATACTGAGAAAATGATAGAGAGAGCAGGGGGAGACACGGAAAAAAATGTGGGGGAAAGCGACATGCGATATCTCATTTCATACACCACTACTAAAGCCTATAAATAGGGGTAGCGATTCACTCTCTAGGTATGAGATAACAGAAACCCTAATTTGAGAAGCCTCCTTCTACATTCCCCTTGTCATCTGATTTGACTGTAGGAGAGCTAGAGGCCGCCCCCCGATGCCTAGCTTCTTGACCTTCTCTTGCTTCATGTGTGCAGTGCTCACTCCACCAGGGACCTGTAGTAGCCATAGGACCATTTGACGGGTGTATAGGTGCTTGCTTTAACCGATACACCATTAGATTTTTAAACCTTCAATTATTTTGTCCATAGGGGATTAGAAACCATGTTTCTACACACAACCCCGTCAAAGTTGGAGAGGAAATTGTCTATAATATAAAATCACTCTAGAATTTGAATGGTCACAGGTGGATAACGTTTTATATATAAAAAAGTGGATAACTTTTTTCACAATCTAGATTTGATTTTTGAACTTCAATCAAATCATGATTGGACTATGGAGAGATTTCAAATGGTAGACTATCTTCTCTTTGAAGTCCGTGATCCCTTCACCAAAACTAGACTCCGAATTTGGTTTGGATCCCCAAAGAAACCCAAAAGAATTAGGTACAAACAATCCATGAACAAGTAGGCGCGAATGGAATTAGGGACTGACACATCGTGCCAAAAAGTGTAAGTCACTTTTTCGATGCTGATGTGGCTGCCCCTGATGCCATTACCATATATTGGTTCTAGGGGTGTTCGTACAAAATCAAAGCTCAAAAGAAACGGTTGTCCAGAATCAATTCAAAAACCGTGGTTTCCTTACTAGGTAATGCTTCTTGTTATTTGCAATTTTTCTCTCTTTATGTTTTTTTTTTGTTCACCTACTCCATACAATTATATTATGGGTTGTATGTATTGTATTAGCTCACCAAATGTTCTGTGATGAAAAAGTCTCTATAGTATTTATGGTGAATTATAAGCTGACACATGTTGTTTTGGAGGTTAAAAGTTCAAAGAATCGCTCAGTTGAAAATGTAGGTGTCCAAAAGAGACCATATACAAAAACACATCATGTGTCAATCAATGGCATCGCCACCTCAAATTTTGACCTACAGTTATTAGAGTGGCAAATTAATTATGGAAATAATTTAAGGCACAAAATGGTAAGTGCGATCTAAATTAGAAGATTAAGCTTGTTTACAAGACAATGTAATTGCTTAAAAAGCTTATAAAAGGAATACCTTAGTTATTGTACCTGTAGGATGATTAAGAGCACAATTCTACTTAGGAGACACAGAGGGCTCCCAGTAGTGATCATTAAAGTTGTTATTGGTAAAAAATCTTAAGTCTTGAGGCATTTGATGTTGAAACTGGAATGAGCTTTTATGTTTGGCGTCCAATCAAGTAGCATTAGAATCAACCAAGTTTCAAGGATAAGGCCACTACAGTATGTCAAGCACATAAAAATGTTGTGCAATGCAATTACTAAAATATCTATTCGGTTATCTTATGGGGGTTGAATAGGATATAAAAATTATTTTACCCCTTTTTACAAGTGTTGGGATTGATTTTAATCTTCTAAAGGTTACCTAAGCTGTGTATCTGCTACAAAAAGTATATTCAAGTATTTTAACAAACAAGTAGAGTGCAAGAGTAGTATTGTGCATGAAAGTAAAGAGACAAGCAATCACACATTTAATTCACAACAAGAGATTTATAGTGGTTCGGCATGATGGCTTATGTCCACTCTTCTAAGTATCATTATCAAGCTTAGATACATTTCATTTAGATTGCCTACACTACTTGCCCTTGACAACTTAGGTCAAGAACATACAAAACCTACAGTACTTGCCATTGACAAGCTATTCAACAACACTCAGTGTCTTCGGTGAGTGTAAACTACTTTTAGTGTCTCCAATAGAAGAAAAACAATATATCAAGATGAATGTATGTAAATGAACGTAAAGAAAAACAAATATTACTACAAGTTGGTTGATGTTGCTATTTCCATAATGTGGGGTGCTCCTTGTTGAGCTAGTGTACCTTAGCTACCCACAATCTTCAAGCCCTTGGCTCAAATGCTCCTTGAGCTCAGCTAAGTGTGAGTTTCCTCTTACAAAGAGCTGACCAAAAAGTCCTCCTCAATAGTAGAAGCTCGGTGTTTAAGAGGAGAGAAAGAGAGAGTGATATTTGGAGTAGATGCTTGCTACTTAGCTCAAAATAGTAAGAAGTTCTTAGTTTTCTCAAGGGAGGAAGCTTTCAATTAGGAAAAGTCTCTAACACTCTCTAACTTGCTTGAAATATTTACCCTAATGGGAAAAGTTCCATTTTATAAAGGTGGGAAGAACCCATAACTTTTAGATTGAAATCTTTAAAAATGAGTAACCCATTTGAGCCTTAGATTTTTTAAAAATGGGATTCAAATTTTGAAATAATACATGGGGGGAATAAAAATTTTAGTTTGACAAAATTACCCCTGTGATCGATCAAGGATCTCCTGATCAATCATAAATATGGGCTTAGCCTAATTTAGCTCTTGATCAGTCACAGAGTTAGGCACCCAGGCTGTGATCCTTCTCATGATGGATCACGGCTAAAGGGGCGAGGCCCTTAAGCTTCTCAGATTGAGATCACATCATGGGTTGTGATTGATCACGAGATCCATGATTGATTAGACTTTGATTTTTTGCACTTTGCTGAAACTGTGTAAGGTTGCTCTTGAAATTCCTATGTATAGATCTTAGAGTGGGGGTGGATAGGATTATTTTAAAAATTCCTTTTAGATTGCCCCAAATTGAATTATTGATTGATTGTTTAAATTAATCCCAGAGATGAATGCAATTGAATTGTGGACAAGTTCTATTTGATGAGTGCAAGGTTGACAATATAAACGACAAATGAAAATTCAAACCACAAGCAATCGCAATGAACATAATATATATAGTGGTTCGGCACTACGACCTACATCCGATCTCAAAGACTCACCATGAAGCTAAATAATTTTATTAAGATTGATAATTTTACAATCTAGGCTAAAATTAGCAAAGAGCCTAATCTACTTGCCAAGCAAGCTACACCCGGTGTCTTTAGCGGGTGTGGTCTACTCTTCCGTTGTCTTTGGCAGAAGAGTTATGGGTGCACATTACCGGTGTCTCCGGCGGTAGTGCTAATTCTCTTGGTGTCTCTGGCAGGCGTGGTCTCAATAACTTAATGAAAAGTTAAAGGCAAGGGTTTACCTCTTTGAAGGTTGATGTTGCCTTTGTACATAAGATGGGGTTGCTCCTCTTTGAGCAAGATATGACTTTAGATCCCCCAAGCTTCTTGATTGGCTCCTCAGGCTAGTTGAGTCAATACCTATCGGTGGCTCCTTTCTTAAGCTAGGTGTAACTATAGAACCCACTTTCTTCTTAAGGGTTTAGACAACCCTTGGTTTCTTCCACTTGATGATTTTCCTTAGTAGGAGCAAGGTGGAAGTAGGGAATGGTCTTTTTTGGGTATATATTTTTTTATATAAGCTTAGAGATATTTTCAATAGAATAAATAGTTGAATCTCTCATAAATTTCTCAAATAAAGAGCAAGAGAACTATGATTTTTGTTCATGACCATTACTTTGCTCATTTGATTTTATTTTCATATATATTGGATGAAAATGATTCATGTCCATTGGATTATAATATTCTCAAACGGTCAAAAGATCTAAGCCATTGATTAAAAATTATTTTTTAAAGATTAGACCGTTATATAGTGTTTCTATAACTTTGGATCGATCCTGGATCGATCCAATTGCAAAAAACACTTAGAACCTGCAACCCGAGAGTTGCTGGTTTGATCCTGGATTGATCCTAGATCGATCCAAATAAGTTTGGATCAATCCAAATAATTTGGATCGAAGTGGATTGATCCAAATCCCCTGTATTGCCTTCTAAAACCTTAGAAATGCTACAAAGATCTTCAAATCCCTGCTCCATGCTCTAGGAAGGTCTGTAGACCTATGGAACTCCTCTTTGGACCCTTGGTCCCCCTTGACTAAATCACTTTACCTGATTTACCTTGTGAAAGCTTGGAGTGAGTTGTGAATCCTTTAGGATGACTCGTATACTCCCAATTTACTCTCTTAAGGTCTTCTTGGCGCTTGATGATGATCTTCTTGAGGCTTGGACCCAAGAACCTCTTAGACTCTAACATGACACCACTTATGTCCTAGTCTATACAATACATGTATTTTAGAGTTTATGAAATTTACAACACATTACATTTACAATATTCTCCTTTGGGAATTCTATGACAAAACTTAAAATACATGAAAATGGAGTACAAAATGAATATTATAATGATCAGATGAACTCCAACTCTAGCCAAGTCTTCTATGAATTTCTTTGGCTCTCCCCCTTGATACATCCTCGGGCTTTTTCATTTAGTGTTCTTCATTTGGAATGTGCTTTAGCTTTAGAATCCTAAAATTCATTTGACAAAAAATATACCTTTCTCAAACCAAGATTAGTCCAGTCAAATAATAAAGAACACACAAGCAAACAAATGAATGTAATGAAATGCATATGCCTATGAAGTGATGTATCAAGTATGATAAGTGTAAGTGAATGTGAGTTAAGCACAAATAATCTTAAGATATTTCACTTGATCATTTATTAGATTAATGACATGTAGAGTTCCATTAATCTTTATATTTTTCTCCCCCTTACTTGAGAAATTCATTTTTACTCCCCCTGAGTATGATATAACAATTTTTATATCAACATTGCCCTTGATTTTTCAAAATTTACAAATTTTACTTACTTATCTTTTCTTTTTCTTAACTCTCCCCCTTTTTGTCATGGATACCAAAGATAGTATATGAAGTGTATAGCATAGGGGACTACATGAATATGGAGAGATAGCAATAATGAAATGTAGCAAAATCATATTTTCATTAATTCTCAAAAAGATTTACACTTTTAAGTTCCAAAATGATAAGGAATACATCAAAATTCATTCACAAAGAAGAAAAACTATAAAAAGCTCTATGTATCCTCATCCTCGTCTTCATCCTCGCTAGCAAGAATGTCGAGAGCAAGCTTGGGAGCTGGTGCATGAGAGGGATCCACACTCCCCTCGATGTGGATGAGCCTCTGATCCATGCTCTCCACCTTCTTTTCCAAGCTATCGAAA
>JAOXJP010267104.1:0-20486 GCA_025762735.1 Platanus orientalis
ACTCTCAGCTAATCTGAACAAATAAATTGATATGTTGTTCGTGACTTTACAAATTAATCAGAAAGGATAATGGATTAAATCAGACTTCACAAAAATTGCTATGGACAAATACCAACCATGTATGTATACCAATAAATATATAATCTTTTACACCTAGGTGTTTACTTTTAAATAAATTTGACATGCTTCACTCTTATTATAGATGAGTAATGGAATTTATATGGAGATTGCACACCTGCTCTTAAAGAAATCGCAATCAAAGTCTTCAGGTAGATAACATCTTCTTCTGGGTGTGAGAGAAATTGGAGTACATTTTCTCTAATTCACACAAGGCAAAGAAATAGATTGAAGATGTCGAATCTCCATAAATTAGTGTATATGCATCATAACATGCGGTTGAAGGTTCGCAACGTATTTGAAAGGCAACAAGATGCTAATTTCTACAATCTTATTAACCTCAACCAAATCTTCACAGTTGATAATGTATTGGATAATTGGATTCGTGAGGATAAGGAACCAGTACTTGATGGACAGATGACAGATTGGATTGACGGTGGACTACAATAGGTGGCCGCCGCTGCAACTGTTGCACCTGAGGGTATAGATCAGAATATGGATGATAGCTATCATGAGATATACACTTTCTTTTTAAATTCAGTGTCTGATGTTGGCAGGCCAGCAGATCATGGGATTGATGATGAGCAGGTTCCACAACCAAGTGTCCAACCCCTGCCCTAGCCCTTACCCACCGCCTCCCAGTCCCACCATCATACAGCGTTAGCAACTGTTGAGACTGAGTCTGAGAATGACAGTGTTGAGCAGAGTTCTAATGGTGATGGAGATGATGATGCAAGTGCAAGTGGTGCCACTGACATTTATGCAGGTGGAGGTACTGGTACTAGTACTGGTAGTGGTAGTACCCCTTACAGTTTCACAAGGTATGATTCTCAATACATTGCCACCCAGGATTCATCCCATGGTAGTTGACCTAGACCTACTGCTACTAAAGACAATGACAAGTCTAAGGCGCCTACACATGCCCAACATTATGATGGTCAGCCATAGTATAAAGAGTATAACCATAGATTCTACTCTTCCTCTGGGTATGGGATATTCAACGACCAGTACTTTAGATCATATGACCATGAGCAACAAATGTCGACTAATGAAACATCATCTGCTTTTAATTCAGTGCCAATGTTTAGATCTTCTGAGAGTGAAGTCTTAAGCTCACAGCAACATAAAGGATCGTGCGAGCGACGTCAACATGGTGGTGGGAATTCTACATGTAATACTGATACACAGAGTCAGATTCAGTCGGACTCATACCCTATTCCTATGCCATAGGCTGTACCTTATGATTAGTTAATTCAACCTCCTTTTGCATTCCAACAGATTCCACCATATATATATATATGAGGCTCATCGCCAAGAAATTAACTTAGTTGGAGATCTCATCTTTGACTTCAATTTTAATCAATATCAAGCTTTAACTCAACAGAGGCGTGCAACATATGAAGCTGAACAAGGGCAACAACAGTATCAGTACTATGATCAGTCCCGAGACCGAGACTCCCAATCCATATCCCTTGGCCATGATGTCAATCCAACACCTGATCCACCGCGACATTCATGGTGGCACCCACGCCGCCGCCATTAGTGTCATTCTCACATAATCACATTCTCTACTTACTACTTAGTGGTTACTAGTTAGTTTGGTTAGTATTAACTTTTAATTATTAAAATTTTCATAGGTTTTTCATGTTTATATTTGATAATTGACATATTGGTATCTCACATTCTCTATTAGTTACTTTTTTATGAATCTTATTCTTATATGTGGACTTTTATTCATAAAACATGTTAAAAATTATAATTTTTTGGACTAAAAATAAGGTAGATAGACTCTAACTAACATAATAAAGTTTTTAAAAAAATTTCAGATTTTTTTTATTTTTTTAGGGCGATCCAGTTGTTGGCCGATCCTTGCCTGGATCAGATTGGGATTGCCTGGGTTTGATTCTGATTTTTTGATCTATGGTTACAGGCTAGCAACAACTTTACCATATCAGTGACTCAGATGATTACGCTCATGTCTAGTGGCTTTGATGGACATCGCGAATCACCTTGATGTCTTTGACACAAGCACCAAAAGTCTCACTTTCAATGACTCCAATGAAGGTAATGTGTCCAATGGCTCCAATGGACTTTGATTCTAGTAGAATGATGAAACAAAGAATTTCTTCTCAATAGTTGATGCCTCTTTCTAGGCTGATGCGACAATATTGCTCGTATCTCTTTTGAGAGTCCTTCTAGTTGAAGGAAGACGAGATTTCTTCTGTTTTGGCTAAGCTTTCCGAGGATTTTAGAGGATTGAAATCACCTAATCACGACCCAAGTGTAAATTTACCATTGATGCAACTCTAGGGTTGTGTGTGTAAGTCTCTCACATAGATAGACCACTATGTGAACCTATACAAATAAAGTTGTGTGAAATGACCAAAATACGCCTATCCATGCATCAGAAAATTCTATGCATTGGCAAGGTGATTCTTGGTTCCAAAATAGACCACTATTACAAAGTTCAGCTAATTTGGATATGTCTTGGTGTGTGAACCTATACAAATAATGCCGTTGTTTTGGGTTTGAAAGGAGATAACACACACAAAACAGGGTTCTAATTAGACGGTGATTGTGGGATTAAAATGGAACACACTAGTGGGCTAGTTCTGTGGTAGGATTGGTTCGGGGACAGGTTAGAGGCTAGTTCATGGGGCAGATTTAGTGATGTAGCAACATTATGGTGATTAAAGAAGACTTATCCATTATGGAAGCTAAGGCCAAGATTTCCCAAGAAATCTAAGAAAATTACATATCCACATGATTAGGTTTAGTTTTCTTAAAGTTTCTTTATGTTTTTATGGGTTTTAGAGGTTAATTTGTCATAAGGCCATATGAGCCATTTGAGGGTGTTAGACATAATTTAGGGAAGTTTTATAAGCTATTTGAATGTTTTTATTTCAGTTTTATTGAGTTTTTCATGCTAGCCATACAACACTAAGGGAGGGGTATTTTGGTCTGAAATTGTATAAAGGCTTGTAAAAGCCACTTCTTTCTCTTTTGTACGAATAGTTTGGAGTTTTAATAAAATTTTGAAGTTGTTGAGAGCCTTACGGCTAGACTAGTATCTCCCCCTATCTCCCACGATCAAAGGTGAGTCCTTCCTCTTTATTCTCTCTCATATCTCTCTAGTTTCTATCTCTAATCTTCTCCAACACGTGTGCTCTCTCTATTCTTTCTTTTTCTCCCTTAAAATTCTGATTCATTGATTTCTTTCATCTACTTTTTTCATCCCTGATCATCTTTTATCACCTCTATCCCATCTCCCATCTTCTTCATTCTTGCATCACATCCTTCTTGAATTTTCTGTATGCAGAAAATTTTCAGCATATGTATCAAAATTTCAATTCCTCTCAAACCCCAGCCCATCTTAGCCAACTAAATACATTCATGCACTTTTTCACAAATTCCTAACCCTAAAATTCCCAATTTTTAAATTTTCATCAATTTTTTCCCCTAATAGCCGAACCACCCTAAACCTATTTTATTCTTAATTTTCTCTTATAAAAGTATTATCTACCTCAAATAAAGGGGTGCAGCGGGGTGTCCCCTATTTTCTAGGGTTTCAATTTCAAAATCTCCCAATTTGGGGATTTTCAAAATTCCTTCTTTTCCATTCTTTCTTTCTTCAATTTCTCATCAAATTCTTCCAATTCATCATTCCTTTTATTTAATTGAAGCTTCTTGAGTTGAATTAATTCATTCTTGTATTTTACTTGTTTAAAATTTGATTTCTTGAATTGTAATTTTTAATTTCTAGCATATATTACATTCAAAAATCAATCTTTATTACTTCAATATTTTGTTTAGGCTTCTGAGCAATTATTTTCTATTGTAGGGGCCGAATCCCATTGGGATTCTACATCATTTAGGTAAAATCTGGGGCTGAAATAGGGTTAAGTCAGGGGCTGTACAAGGAGGAATCATGGGCTGGTTTAAGTTCTCTAATCTGGGATAGAAAAGGGGTTAATCTGAGACTGGTTGGGATGAAATCAGAGAAGAAGAAACAGGGCTGAAACAGGGAAGAAAGGTGGTGTTGGGGCAATGTTACTGGAAAACAAAATGAGTAATAGAGGAGAAGAGAAGTAAGAAGAAAGAGAGGAAGTAGAATAGAGAAGAAAGGAGAAAGAAGAGAGAAGATGATGGAGAGATCTTACCTCACTCGTGAAGAGGATAAGATAGGATAGAAGAGAGAGAGAGGAGTCCACGACTCAACCCATTGAGAGAGGTACCATGGGTCGCAACCCAAAGAGAAGAAATACACGTATTCTCAAAATTCAAACATATTCTTCCATAGTTTTATTACAAAACATGTGGCCTTTTATAGGCTTTACAATGCTTGAAAGTTGAAACACAAGAAATTTCCTAATCTAAAATATCCCTATATTCTAGGAAGATAATTCCTACCTAAGCAACTCCTAAAATAAAAGGAATCCTAATACAAGGACTCTTTGTTGCCACAATTTCTTGGCTTGTTGACCAAGTTATTGAGCCCCACAAAAAATCAAAAGATCCCCAACAACCTAGAAACCTTTAGAGGTGTTGACCAGCTGTAAAATGGGCCCCACTTTTTGACTTTTCAACAGTCCAAACGGATTCCCATGTAGCTGTATGACCAGCACATGTGTGGGCCCCCTTTTTTTCTGTTTTAAGAGCCAAAATTAATTCAAAAATTGGCTTGGCAGTGCCCCTTTAAAATCCTAACACTAACACACTCCTACTTATAAACTTAAACTCCCTAAAACCTAACATAATTATTAGAAAAAAAAACCTGGCCATAAAAAAGGCCTTATTACATAAAATAAAAACACTTTAACTATTCCAACTACTAGTACAAAACGTGGGGGACTATACTTCTTTTTCTTGGCTGCATATGCTCCCGCATGAAAGACCATTAAATATCAAAACTTGGCATATAATGAAATCCTAGAAGGGAAAGTGCACTGGATGACCAGACTAATCTCATTGCTAAATTAATACTCCTAAAAGTTTGAGACAATGAACTACCTAAATCTATTGAGTATTGTTTTCAATCAGGGATGTGAAGTTATCAATTACTTTAGGAAGACTTCTAATGCTGACCTTGGAGGCCATGTGGGACCCACACATGGCTTGGTGGGGTCCACACAAGAAGGCACATGGGAGAACATCTTTGCTACATCAAGAGAGAAGTTTTAGTATTGTGTCACTCCTTTTAGAGTGGTTTTTATTGTTTTAGTTAATAGTTTATGAGTTATTAGAGGTAGGATATGAATGGTATTATAATTTTTGTTTTTGGGCCAAATAAGCAACACATATTCGATGTTAAATAAGTGCTGGTCAGCCATACTTCTACAGCCCACATTTTGGGCCAGTTTTGCTCCTATTTTATCTTAGAAAGTTTTCTTAGGAAATTAGTAATGAGAATCCTAGTTGCTAATTTAGGAAAGTTTCTTTTAGTTTTGAATTTTGAGGTGGTCCTCTATTATAATAGACACTGATAAAATGAAATAAAGCTTCTTGTTTTTTCTTCCACAATTTGGGAGTCCTCTTTTCAAATTTTGGTGCTTAGCTTGAAATCCAGATTTACCCATTCGTAGTCCCAACTACAACTATATCATACACATACTCTGTCTCGAATACCCTTCTGCAACCCTATTCAGCCCTTTGTTTGAACTCTGTTGTAAACCTAATCAGTCCTAAATTATAGTCATCCAAATTCCCTTTAAACTCCACTCATCTGACCCAGATTTAACCCATCAATCATACCTGTTTCAGTCCCAGACTTAAGTCCTGTTCTTGCCTTACAAGATCCACTGCTGTTATCCTTCAAACAGTCCCTGTTTAGCCTTAGTTTGAAGATCTGTTTTAAACCTTTAGCAGACATTAAACCTGATCAGATTTACCCTGCTTGGCAGACATTTATAACCCAGTAGTACCCTGATTACAGACCCTGTTTAATCCTATTGTCCACCCACTGTTTGAACACTGTGCTGAACTAGACTAGCCACCAACAGGCTTGCTACTTCATTGCTGTTTCAGACCTACATCATTGCCTCTATCATCCCGTGTGTTACCCTTGTGTCATTCCCTAATTAACACCCTAAACCCAGTGTAGCCTTGCTGTTTTCACTCAAATCAGAACCTATTTAAATCCTATTTCGCCTCAGATTTGACCCTCTTGGAATCTTTTAACCCATACTCGACAGCCTTGTAACCCTGATGTGTTCAGCCTTGTTTTACTTCAGTTATTTGATTGGTTTCCAAGGCTGTGTGCTGCATAAATTTTGGTATCAGAGCTTGTGTGCTGCATCAACTTCTATGCAAAGATGGGAACAAAGCTAAAATATTCCAAATGCTCAAACTAGTGTACAGACCAAAGTTGTGAATAGAAGCTTGAGAAGGTGTTTAGTTGAAGTCATGGAGGCCAAATCTCACCTGGGACCTCATTCTAACCCAAGCAGAGTTTGTCTATGATATCTGTCAATCAAATCAGAAGATGTTCAATTGAGATAGTCTATATAATTCTACAAATCAAGCCATTGTATATTCAACATTTGAATATCTCTGTCAATCAAATCACAAGATGTTCACCATTTGAGATAGTCTATATAATTCTACAAATCAAACCATTGTATATTCAACATTTGAGATAGTTTCACGACTTTGGCCAACACAGCACATGATGCTGGACTACATGCAAATGCTAAAGTTGAAGATATCAAATAGAATTACACAAAATAATAAGAGGTATAACCAGGATTCCTGTTCATCAGCCGGTCCACTTAAATTCTCATTTGGGGAATTTAGTGAGGATCAAACTTTACAAGCAGAGGTCTAAAACTTATAAAATTTACCCCAAAACAAGTTTAAACCAACTAAGTATTGTCCCTCTATTCAGATTCAGGTATAAAGCTCAAAATCCATCATGAGTCATTTTCCCATTAAAGAAAACTGCATGCAATCAATAACAGGGTATGGGGATTTAGTGAACAAAATCTGAGATTAAACCTGTGGAACTGTAATTAAGAAATCACAGTGGTTTAAATATTTATGACATTTAATGGTCACATGGGCATGCTGCCCAGCAGGTATAAAGAATAGTAATCTAACCATTTAGAGGTGTACTTGGATCTGTTATGTGATTAGAACACATGGGAAAGACATGCCATATCATGGGAAAAGCAAAGGAACACGAATTTGGGTGGCCGATTTCATGGAATAAGGGGGGGAATCTCAGATTTCTGTGCAAAAAAATTTCAGCAGCTAAATAGAAGTGATTAGATGATGATTCGATTGTGAAATCACTTAAACCCCTTGTTGGATCACCAATCACATCAACCCTTATCCACTTTCCACCATGGACAGCATAAAAAATAGAAGAAAAAGAAATATGCAATAGGGAATACCTGGAACAGCAAGAAAACAATATGTGCATCTTCCCTTGGCCTCTCACCAAGCTTGACTTGATCTAGGATGAGATCCTAGACTCTAATCTCTAGATATGGAGGTAGCCATCAGCTCCCTTTTCTTTTCTCAAAAGTTCTTCATTGAAATAAAACATAAAAGAGAATAGGGTTATTAGGCTGCCACCTCCTATCTTTACAACTTTGTCCTTCAAATAAAATTAAAAGAAAGGACATATATGCCCCTTATTACAAAACCTAAAATAAAATGCAAAGCACTAATTCAAAAGAGATGGGAATCATGCCAAAATAAAACATACATAAAAGCTAACTAACTAAGATGATCCAACCCCCTTCATGTGTCCTTTGGTGGGCCCTACATGGGTTGGCCTGTGGGCCCCATGTGCTCTCGGGCTACTCAAACCACAGCGAACGAGGCTCGACCCTCCTTTGTCACTGGTAAACTCGATGAGGGACTCGGATGTCATCATGAACTCCCCTCGACTAAGAAGAATTTGCCTCTGGGGAAATAAAGCTCTGGTAATGCTCGAGTAGATCTGGGTCCAACCTCCGCAAGTCCTTCTAGGTCAATCATGTGCAATTGGACTCTAGCCTATCCTTCCACTTGACAAGGTACTTTTAGTAGCCACCTTGCCTCGTGGAAATAGTCTGCTCATCCAAGATATCCTCTATAACCTCTCTCCTATGTGTCAATGGTGGTGGTAGAGGTATGGGCTGAGGAAATTGAGGTTTGCTGGTTTAAGAAAGGATCGACAAAAGGGGAAGATGGGTCATGAAAAGGAACAAGGTCCTCAACATTGAAAGTTGAGCTTATTCCCAAATCCAAAAGAAGGTCAAGTACATAAGCATTGGGTCCAACCCGCTTGAGTATCCCAGGACCTGAACTGCAAGCATGTAGTTTCTTAGCGATTTCAAGCTGAACTATCGCAAAATCACCCTCCTGAAATTCTCGTTGAATACGACGAGAGTCAACCGACCGCTTATACCTCTCATTATTAAGGGTAATCCTTTTTTTGATCTCTTCATGTAATGCATGTATGTGATGTGCAAATGTTGATGCTGACTTAGACGGCCTATGTGTAACTGACATGGGAATAAGGTTGATAGAGGTCCTAGGCTTGTAACCTATGACAATTTCGAATGGACTCATACCTGTACTTCCATTAACCAAACTATTATATGCAAACTTAGCTACAGATAAGACCAAGTCCCATGACCTCAGGTGGTCACCGATAAGACACCACAAAAGGCCGCCAAGACTATGATTCACCACCTTAGTCTAACCATTAGTCTGAGGGTGATAAGTTATGTAGAATTAGAGTTTTATACCCATCATTCGCTAAAGTGTCTTTCAAAAGTAACTAACAAACTTGACATATCTGTCAGACACGATGAACTTGGGCAAGCCATGCAACTTGATGACCTCATCGAAAAACAACCTAGCAATCCCTGAAGCATCTAAGTCTTCGAGCATGGGATGAAATGGGTCATCTTGGAAAACGGTTCACTACCACAAAGATGGAATCGTGTTTCCTCAGGGTCCTAGGTAACCCTAACATGAAGTCCATACTCATGTCTTGCCATGGCACGTGAGGAACTGGCAAAAGCGAATAAAATCCCATATTCTATTTTCCCTGCTTTGCTAATTGACAAGTACAACACTGCTCTACTATTTTAGCCACATCCCTCTTTAAGGCTTGGTCAATAGAATCAATCTTCAACCAAAGCAATGATCTTGTCTCTACTGAAGTATCCGACAATACCACCTGCATGCATCTCCTAGACTAGGAAATCGCGCACTAAGGTGCGGGGAACATAGAGTCGGGTACCTCGAAAAAGATACACATCCTGCAGCATGAAATCACTAGGGTTACTAGACTGATCGCTTAGTATAGAAGCATACACCTCCCCTAAATCTGGGCACGTCTCATAATCCTCTCTTAATTTCTCGAACCCAGTCACCTTGACGCTCATTGTCTACAGCAAGAAAACCTTGTGGCTCAAAGCATCTGCGGACTTATTCTCAAGCCCAACCTTGTGTTTGAGTACAAAGGTGTACTCCTAAAGAAATATAACCCACTTGGCATGCCTTGGGCTTAATTTCTTCTAAGAACTGATGTACTTCAAAGCCTCATGATCGGAAAATAGTACAAATTCTTATGGTAGGAGGTAATGTCTCCAATATTTCAATGCTTAGACTACCACATGAAACTCTTTGTCGTAGGTGGAGTACTTTTGTTGGGCTTCATTTAACTTCTTACTAAAGTAAGCTACAGGGTGCCCCTTCTGAGTGAGTACTCATATCCCGACCCTAGATGCGTCACACGCCACCTTAAAGACTTTTTTGAGAAATCTAGGAGGCATATGATAAGAGCATTAGTCATCCTAGACTTAATCTCATTGAAGGCTTTTGATGCCGCACTTATCCAGTGAAAGTTCCCCTTGCGAATGCAATCAGTAATAGGGGCCATCACTATACTAAACCCACGGTTAAAACGTTTATAGAAAGTAGCTAAAACATGAAAACTACGGACCTCATGAATGTTCTGAGGTTCAGGCCACTCTATAATAGCACGGACCTTTTTGGGATCCGTAAACATTCCATCCGATGAAACTACGAACCCTAAGAAAACTACCTATGATGTCATGAAATCACACTTTTTTAGGTTCGCAAACAACTATTCATTCCTCAAGAGCTCAAACATTGTCCTCAGGTGGCCAAGGTGTTGATTCTTGTTGTGATTGTAAATCAGAATGTCATCAATGTACACCACTAAGAACTTGCCAATGAATGACCACAACACCTGAATCATTATCCTCATGAAAGTACTCAGGGCATTAGAAAGCCCGAAGGGCATGACTAGCCACTCATTTAACCCATCCTTTATCTTGAAGGCAGTTTTCCATTTATCCACAGGATGGATACGAATCTGGTGATACCCACTTTTGAGATCAATCTTCAAAAAGTTGGCACCAACCATCATATCAAGTATGTCACTCAATCTAGGGATAGGAAACCAGTATCTCACTGTGATTTTATTGACTGCTCTATTGTCTATACACATTCTCTAAGAACCATCCTTCTTGGGTGTGAGAAGTTTAGACATAGCACATGGGTTAAGAATCTCTCATATGAATCCCTTTAAGAGCTCATTAACTTGACTCTTCAATTCTACATGCTCTATGGGATTCATGCAATAATGGGACAGATTCGGCAATGTTGCCCCTAGAACCAAGCTATGGCATGCTGGATATCACACATAGGTGGGAGCTCATCTGGAAAATCCTCAAGAAACATGTCCTGAAAGTCTCAAGATTGGTCCCACCTTGAGAGGACACTCAGAAGTGACGTCAGGAGTAGCCTCTCTAGCCACTAAAGCAAAAATCACGGCCTCCTCCTTGACCTCTCGCTCGAACTCTTTCGAGCTGATGTTGTGTAAGGCTTTTGTCTTGGAATCCTTACTTTCTTGTCCTGAGTACCCTTACTCTTGGGCTCTAGACTTGATTTAGATGGAAGTGGGTCCACTCTAATCATCTTGCCCTGGTATGTAAAAGAACACATGTTTGAGCGACCAAAAAATGTTGCATCTACATCATACTAGAATGATATTACCTACATCCATAGGCACCACGTCACACCAGATAGTGTCCATATAAGATGAAAATGCAATGGAGACCTGACACCTCTAGAACACTGGAATATAGGATGTATCCACCCATGACACCCTATAAGGCTAAGGGTGTGGGACAGATGACAATCCAAGTCGTTGCACAATCTTAGCGGACACCACATTGGTGCAACTTCCGTTATCAATTATGATCTTGCAGCTCTTGTCACTGCAGGTGGAATAGGTATAGAATATGGTGGTTCTACGCCAATCATCATCTACCCTCTGTTGGTTGAGGACACACCTCACAACTATTAAGGATGTGGAATCTGGAGAGTAAGGATCATAGGTAGACCCCCCAATATATGCAACTCTACCGTCGTCACTCTCCTGCTCCTCATTACTAGGTAGAAAGTCAAGATGATGGATCTCCTCATCGATCCCATCTCCATCCTCACCATCTTTCTCCTCTATGCCCTCCACGTAGAGATTAGACCTCTCTGTAGGGCACTAGGTAGCAAAGTAGTCAAATCCTTTGCACTTGTAGCATCTGGATTGGTCACTACCACTGACTCCTTCTGGTGACCTCCTTTCCTTTATCCAACTAGGTAGGGGTTCGCAAAGTGCTATGTTGGTCAGATCCTACAGGCTTAGGCTCATTGTGATGGGAATAAAAAAACAAACGAAGTCTGGGGTAAAAAATAATGTTCTAACTGCTAACATAACCAATAGGTCTCATCCAAGTCAGCCACACTGTGGGGAATCAATTCCTTCTGGAATTTAGGATGAAGACCCAACCTAAAACAACTCAGAGTGGTCGTGGATCCTCTATGATGTCACAACGCTACATGAGCTCATCGAAATGGGAAATGTAATAAAAAATCGACATGTTGCCTTGTCTCAACGAGTTCCATTGATCCACTAATCAAGAATGGTGTGATAGTGGTAGGTATTTTTCCTTAAACTTTTCTTTTATACCTTCCTAAGTTCCGATTGGTTCCAAGCGCCTTAGATGGCATTGGTGTTCCACCATGTTCCAATACAGTCTAGCTTGTCCAACCAATTTCATTTTGGAAAACCTGACTTTACGATCCTCCAACATGAGGTACCAAAGTAGTCATTCATGTTAGAGATCCAGTCAAAGAACACCCTGGGATCCAACCATCCATCAAATGGAAGAGCTTCCACTTTGACGGATCTGATGACAACGTCATCGTACTCCTACACCCTGTCTAGCCCTATCTCGACCTTCAGGTGTTAGATTGGGTTGCTCTTGTTCTCTCTTGGATCCCCCTACGGACCCTTCACTCCTAGACCCTATTACCTCTAAAAGGTTGATCCTATTCGTCACTTGGTCCAGCTAGTCTTGGAATTAAGTGAACTGGGCATTTAATTGGGCCTCAATTTGGTTGTTTAGTTGGGCACTTAACTCCCTAAACACTCGATCCAAATCGAAATTCCCTGCAGCCATTTTCTTATGGTAATTAGTGTCATGCCATGTGAGCATGCACTAGGGACACTACTATGGGTTAGACAAGGACCAAAACTTACAGTATGAATGTAATGCAATGCTGAAAACTTGGGGGCAACACTAAAAAAGTGATCCTAAAGTGCACTCAAGGGAAGTGAACAGACTACAAACTACACTTAGTGTGTAAGGAAATATGAAATCCTAACCTACCATGCAAATGACTTGTGGAAGATAATTTCTTATAATCCTAGCATGCAACCAACACATGTGAATGTGTACTACAACAACCTACCATGGGAAAAACTCTAAAGGAACTTTATGTGAACACCTACATGACATGTTGGGTACTACCATGCAGCTAGCATACCTAAAGATGTATCTTACCATGCTCTGATACCAACACATCTATTTAATTCAATTGTCTTTTAATTCATGCCCTAACGAAGATGAAGAGAGGCTTTGCGAAGTTCAAGAGCTAGGGAAGGCCATGGTTCATTTAAAGCTACTGAAAAGGTTCATTACAGAATCTTATCAAAAGATCAATTCTCAAAATGCAGGTCCTTACAAGGAACTGAAGATTCTTGAGTCCAAATGTCCAATGTTTTTTTTTTTTTGAAAGGTAAGGATATAATTTATTGAAAGCAAAGTAATATAAATAAGTACAACAAGGAGGATCATCGCAAAGGTGATACCAAAAAAACACCACTAAAACAAAAACTATTACAACTCCTCACCCTATATAGATTCCCACTCTACCTCATCAAAATTAACCCATACTGAGGTCCACTACCCAAAAAATCTTGAAAAATATAGATGACCACTTCCTCATAGCTTTAATATTTATCCTAAAAAATCCTACTATTTCTTTCATTCCACAAGCCCAAACAAATTGTTAGAGTGGAGTCTGATGCAAACCGGAGGCGAGAAGAACCAAGAAAAGAGTTACAGCGCAGCCGGATTGATCCGATCTTTCATGGGTGAAGCAGGTGATCAGCACTTGTTGATACAGATCGATCTGATTAGCCATCGGATCAATCTGAAGCACCCAGATTGATCTAATTTTGGGGGATCAATCCGACAGTGATGAAAAAGAAATTAGCAAGTCTGTGAAGAGCCAAGAAACCTAGGATTTGTGGTAGGATTAACTTGAATGATTTATATAAGGTCTCTATGGTTGTTTAAGGTTTCACTTATTGAAAAGAAAAAAAAAAATTTGTTGTTTAGGGTTTAAGAGAGTGAAAAGATTGTATGAGAAAAGTGGTTTTGTGAGAGATTGAGTGAAAACTCTTGTAATCTTCCCCAAATAGTGTAGCTTTCTTTACGGCTCTGTAGTTTTTCCCCAACTTGGGGTTTTCCACATAAATCTTATGTTCTTCAGGTTTGTTTAGTTTTACTTTGATTATTATTGCTTCTTCTCGTCTGACTAGGTTGGAGGGTTTTTCGTGTTAACTCCCAACAACTGGTATTAGAGTTAAGGTTTGGAAAGCCGGTTCTAATAAACCAAGGAATAGTAGACTTCGTTTCGAGTGGGAGCAATGGCAGCACAAGCGGATGAGTCCACAAAGTTTGGGATTAAGAAGTTCAATGATACGAACTTTGCATTATTGAAGATGCAAATAGAAGATATCATGTATCAGAAAAATCTTTATCAACCTCTTAGAGGGAAAGCAAAGAAACCCGAGGTGACATCAGAAGCAGATTGGGAGGAACTCGATAAGAAGACCCTAGGTACGATCAAACTCTCTTTATTGCCATCAGTTGCTTTCAATATTTCTTTTTCTTTCAATATTTCAGAAGAGAAAACCACAGAAAATCTCATGGCAGCCCTTGCGCGGATGTATGAGAAGTCATCCGCATTAAATAAGGTATTCTTAATGAAGAAGTTATTTTACATGAATGACTGAGGGAGGAACCATTGCGGCACATCTAAATGAGTTCAATACAATTACAAGTCGATTAACCTCGGTAGGCATCAACTTCAACAATGAAGTTAGAGCTTTCTTGATCCCATCCTCTTTACTAGAGAGTTGGGATGGTCTAGTTATGGCGGTGAGCAATTCCTCAAGTTCAGGCACTCTGAATTTTGATGATGTGGTAAGTATACTAATCAGTGAAGAAATCCGCAAAAAATCAACAGAAGTATCATCAAGTGGGAGTGCATTGAATGTAGAAGGGAGAGGCAGAACTGCTAAAAGAGAGCAAGACTGTGGGAGATCAAAATCTAAGTCAGCAAAACCAAGAGTGGAATGCTGAAATTGTGGAAAGAAAGAACATCTAAAGAAGGATTGTTGGATACAGAAGAAGAAGACAAAGCAAGGTAGCAACAGGGAAAAGGAAGCTTCCACAAATATTACAGGTGATATTACTGAAGACACTTTGATTCTTGCATTATATGAAAAGTTGGAGTCTTGGGTGTTAAACTCTGATGCGTCCTTTCATACCACAGCAAAGAAAGAATGTCTCAAGATTATGTGCAAGGGGACTATGAAAAAGTTTATCTTGGAAATAATAAAGCTACAACATAATTGGCAAAAGAGATGTTCGGTTGAACCTACCTAATAGAGGTATATGGTTGTTGAATGATGAGAGACGCATACCAAGTTTGAAGAGGAATTTAATTTTCGTTGGCTAGCTCGCGAGTTCAGGACATACAACTACTTTCATAAGAGACATATGGAAAGTAACCAAAGGTGTCTTGGTGATAGCTCGGGGAGAGAAAGAGGGTACGCTCTATCTGACCGGAAAGTAAAGCTCCATTGATGTAACTGAAACAAGTGTTAACTCAGACATATGGCACTGCAAACTTGGGCACATATGCGAGAAATGAATGAATATATTATACAACAAAGGCAAGCTTCTAGGTTTAAAGGTACTAGACTTGGATTTTTGCGAAGACTGCGTTTTGGAAAAATAGAAGATCAATTTTTCTAAAGTAAAACTTCAAAACTTAGAACTGATCCATACTAATATATGGGAGCCAACTCAAGTATGTTCACTTGGTGGTTCTTACTATTTTATTACTTTTATTGATGATGTGACAAAAAAACTATAGGTTTATTTCCTAAACCATAAGTCTAATATATATGATGTGTTTAAGATGTGGAGAGTCTTGGTTGAGAATGAAACGGGTTTAAAACTTAAGTTCTTAAGGTCTGACAATGGAGGAGAATATTATAGCAAAGAGTTTGAGAATGAGAAATGATATACTTTGAATGGGATCAAAAGGGAGAATACAGTACCACGCACACTGCAACAAAACAATGTGGTTGAGCAAATGAACAGAACGATTGTAGCGCGAACCAAAAGCATGAAGTTGCATGCAGGATTGCCTAAACAGTTTTGGGCGGATGCGGTTAACATAGCTGCACACTTGATAAACAAAAAACCTTCAGTACCATTAGATGGTGGATTGCCTAAAAAAGCATAGACGGGAAAATAGGTAAACCTTTCATGTTGATGCTGAACAAAAAAATAAGTTGAATGTAAAGTCGAAGAAGTGCATTTTCATTAGGTAAAGTTCTAATGAGTTTGGATACCAGTTTTGGAACAATGAAAACTAGAAAGTCATTAAAAGTAAAGACGTAGTATTCAATGAAAATGTCATGTACAAAGACAAGGTAGAAGAACATCAAGGCAAGAAGGAGTTTGTAGAAGTTGAGGATATTTTTGAAAGTGAAGTACCAATAGAAGAAGGCCATAAGATGTCAGAAGAAAACCAACAGATGGAGCCTCAAACACCTACTCTAGAATTAAGGTCTTCAAGAAGATCTAGGCCAATCTAGAGATTCTCTCCTTTGTTATACTATTTGTTGTTGACAGATAAAGGTGAACCGAAATGCTATGATGAAGCATTAGAGGTTGAGGCAAGAAATAAGTGGAAACTTGTCATGGAAGATGAGATGAAATCTTTGATTACAAACCAGACATGGGACTTGATTCCATTACCTACAGGGAAGAAGGCACTAGACAACAAATGGGTGTACAAGTTAAAGGAAGAGCATGATGGAAGTAAACGATACAAGGTCAGGCTAGTTGTGAAAGGGTGTCAACAAAGAAAAGGTGTTGACTACTCTGAACTATTTTCTCCAGTTGTGAAGATGACCACCATTAGAGGGGTGTTAAACATAGTGGCGGTAGAAGATTTACATCTTAAGCAGTTAGATATGAAGGCAGCTTTTCTCCATGGTGACTTGAAAGAAGACATCTACATACAACAGCCACAAGGCTTTGAAATACAAAGGTAAAGAGGAGATGGTATGCATGCTTAATAAGACCTTAGATGGGTTAAAGCAAGCCCCAAGGCAATACTACCTTAAGTTTGACAAGTTCATGTCGGAAACTAGGTATAGAAGATGTCATGCAGACCATTGTTGTTATTACAAAACATTTGATGACAGGTACATTATTTTACTTTTGTATGTAGATGATATGCTTATCGCAGGTTCAAGCATAGATGAGATAAACAATTTGAAGAAGTAATTGTCAAAGGAATTTAAGATGAAGGACTTGGGAGCAGCTAAATAGATTATAGGAATGAGAATCACATGAGACAGAAAGAACCATGAGTTGAGGTTGTCTCAAGTAGAGTATGTTGGAAAGATGCTTAGCAAATTCAACATGAGGCAAAGCCAGTTAGTATTTCATTGGCTAGTCATTTCAAACTCTACAAGGAAGATTCTCCTAAGACTAAGAAGGAGAAAGATTATATATCCAGGGTTCCATATGCTTCAGCGGTGGGCAGCTTGATGTATGTCATGATCAATACTAGATTGGATATAACTCAAGTAGTGGGAGTTGTGAGTAGATTCATGAGAAAACTCCAAAGGATGCATTGGGAAGCAGTTAATTGAGTCTTAAGGTACTTGAAAGGGTCCATTAATACAACTTTGAGTTTTGGAGAAGTGAAAGTACAGCTACAAGATTATATAGACTTGAACTTGTCAGGAGACAAAGACAAGAGGAGTACAACAGGGTATGTGTTTACTTTAGGAGATACAATAGTCAGTTGGATGTCTTAACTATAGAAGATAGTTGTGCTTTCTTCAAAAGAAGTAGAGTACATTCAACCGACGAAGGCTAACAAGGAATTGATTTAGTTGAAAAACCTAATGGAAGAATTGAGAAAGAAGCAAGAGAATAACAGGTTATTTAGTGACAGCCAAAACACCATTCATCTTGCAAGAAACTCATCATTTCATGCCAAAACCAAGCACATTGATCGAAGGTATCATTTCATTAGATCTCTCTTGGAAGAACAGTGCTTAGGTTGGAGAAGATCCATATGGATGATAATCCAGTAGACATGTTTACCAAAGTGGTGACAGTTCAAAAACTGGAGTTTTGCAAAGCTTTAGTTGGGTTTCATGAGTAGAGATGAAGATGTAAAGCCGTAAGAGATTCACAAAGAGGAAGAGGTCTTATCACAGGTACAAAAGCTAGACAACAAACAGAGAGCATCAGTCTTCAAGTGGGAGATTGTTGGAGTGGAGTTTAATGCAAACCGGATGCGAGAAGAACCAAAAAAAGGGTTTCAACACAACTGGATCGATCCGAGCTTTCTCAGGTGAAGCAGACGATCAACACCTGTTGGTGCGGATCGATCCGATTGGCCATCAAATCAATCCAAAGCACCTGAATCAATCCAATTACGGGGGATCAATTTGATGGCGACGAGAAAGAAAATAACAAGTTCGTGAAGAGCCAAGAAACCTAAGTTTTGTGGTGGGATCAACTTGTATGATCTATATAAGGTCTCTATTGCTGTTTAGGATTTAAGAGAGTGAAATATTGTATGAGAAGAGTGGTTTTGTAAGAGATTAAGTGAGAACTCTTGTAATCTTCCCCAAATAGTGAAGCTTTCTCTACGGCTCCGTGGTTTTTGTCCAAGTTAGGGTTTTCCACATAAATCTTGTGTTCTTGTAGTGTGCTTGTGGTTTTCTTAGTTTTACTTTAACTATTATTGTTTCTTCTCGTCTGGGTAAGTTTAAAGGTTTCTATGTTAACTCCTAACACAAATAACCCTCGAAATACCACACCAAATAGACATGGAGAGATTCCCAAGCTCACTAATCCACCACCCCATAATAAGCTCATTAAAGAGCCTAGGAAAAATCCAAGAAATTTGCCAATGAAGAAGGAAAAAATCTCATACCATTTTAACCATAGGACAATGGATGAAGAGATGACTTACCGTTTCCTCCTCTTCCATACATAAAACATATCTATTAGCCAATTTCCAACCTCTACTCTGTATATGATTATGGGTTATAATTTTATCCAGGAAACTAGTCTAAATAAAGAACAAAACTCTTGATGGAATATCCGAGTTCCAAACACCTTTATGGGGAATCGAAAGCAGTGGAGCATTTGATAACTTCGCATAAAATGATGTAGAAGTAAAGCGGTCCTTCTGATTAAGCTTTTAACTCCACCCATCCTGCCTATACAGTGAAGGATAAAGATCACCTAAAGACTCCAATAAGCTAATCAACTCTCCCATCTCCCAATCATTTGGAGCTCTTCTCAGTTTAGGATCTCAACATCTCCTATTAATATCAAAACAATTTGCCACTAAGGAATGTGGTTCCAAGGCAAGACAAAATATGTTCAAATATATCTCCTTAAGTGGAGCATTTCTCATCCATAGATCCTTCCAAAAGCTAATGTTCTCCCCTGAACCTAACTTAAATCTAATATTCTTTTAAAAATCCTCCATTCCAACCATAATGGATTTCTAAATCCCACATCCATACATCCCTCTTACCATTTTGGATTCCTAACCGGATTTTTCTCCAAATCTAGCCACCACCACCCTATGCCATAAACTATCCCTCTTAATCCTAAATCCCTAAAGCAACTTGGCCAATAGAACCTTATTGTGAATTCGGATCTTCCTAATACCTAGACCTCCTTATTTCATTGGCCTACAACATGTATTCTAATCCACCAAGTGATATCTATAGTGATCCAGATCATCATCCCAAATAAATCTTTTAAACAAAGCTTCCATCCTATTTGCAATAGATGCGGGGATCATAAAAAGAGATAAGAAATAGTTAGGCATGGTAGCTAATGTAGCCTTTACCAAAGTCAGTCGACCCCCTTTCGATACGAGCAGCACTTTCTAAGCCTCTAATCTAGCCAAAATCATTTCAATTACAAGCTCCCATAACACCTTTGATTTATAACATGCACCGAGTTGAAGGCCTAAATAAGAAGGAAAAAGTCCAATTTTATCCCAAAATCCAGGCTAGACTCACAATATCACAATCATCTCCCACCTAAAACATCTCGCTCTTTGCTAGATTAAGTTTTAACCCAAATACTGCCTCAAAACATCTAAGGATGCGTCTAAGATAGCCCATTTATCTCAAATCCTCATCATAAAATATCATCGGCAAACTGGAGATGCAAAATAGTCACCCCATCCTCCTTGTCAACCTTAAATCCCAAAATGAACCCCATCTTTGCCTTTTTAATCATTTTGCTCAACACTTCTGACACCAATATGAACAGAAACGGATATGGTTCCTATCATCGGCAAACTGGAGACGCTAGTTATTTACTTTCTTTAAAGTTTCCATCAAACATGCAAAGAAGTCATAATGCAGCAACATTATAGTTTCTGGAGAAATCCTACCCTATTTGGAAGCCCAAGATGAAGAAATATCAAGGAAAGAGAGTTAATGGGAGATGCCCATGGTAGAAGAATGTTTAGGGTCTCTTAATTTTTGAATTTAATCATATAATAAGGATTTTTTGCAGCCATAGAGTAGGGTACTTTAATTATTAATGTTTAGGGGGAAAATTGGGTAGTTTATGTTAATTTTATTTAGCCAAACATAGGCTTAGATAAGGCTGGTCGTGTGACTAATGCAGGGG
>JAOXJP010267115.1:9034-20483 GCA_025762735.1 Platanus orientalis
ACAAGAAAAAGATAAGGAAAATGATATATAAATAGGTAAGAGGGTTGATGTTAGTGGCTACACCACTGTAAATTTAGAGCCTCGAGACTATCAGATCTACACTAATTTATAGAAAATCCATGGCTCAAGTAGTCATTTCGGCCCAAACCCAAAAAAAAAAGCATTTCGTCTGTATTTGGCACATGGAATGCCCTTAAAAGTTCTTCTAGACTCGGAATACAGCAAGATCAGAGCTATTTTCTTACTTTCACCCCTGTCCTCAATAAAGCATTTCACAAACTCCAAGTTCAAAAAGTGTCTGGTCATTTAATTTCACCCAGCTTCAAGTAACTATAGAAACCCAATTTGTTCTAGCGACTTTGCTTCAAAAAACCCTCAACAGCTCCCTGGGGACCCAATGACCATTCTGTCAGCTCCTGTAGGTCTGAGACTCCTCAATCTTCAAATCCCCCAGATATGTCCCGTGGCAGCATTTTACAGAAAAACCAGCAGCATTCCCTATCAAATTGCTCAAAAATAGTTTTTAACCTAATTTCCTGCTCGAGTACAATAATCTCACATAGTTAGAAGCTGTGAATCACCTAAACCTGGGGTCATCTACCCCTGGGTTACCTTCAGATCAATTTTATCATCTTGCCCTCTCAAATTACATCTGAGAGCTTTTTAGGTTAAAAAAACCCTGATTTCACCCCTTACCATTTTCGTAATTTAGTTCTGACTAGACCAGTGCAACCAGAGCATCTGTGGCCTCTAAAATTGACACTAATTGGGCCAACTTCTGAGCTCGAGAGCTCGCAGGGAGTGATGGTAGAAAGAGGGTTCAAAAAAAATCAAAAGCAGATATTATTCATGAGATGAATTAAAGCTAGATATTTTGCATTAAATGCACCCTCATCTTTAAGCCATTTTTGGCAGCCTTTAGATTGGAATCTTCACATCCTCTCTCTCACTCACCACCCTTAGATATGAATCTTGAAATTCAAATCCCTATAGAGCCCTTCATAGCCCCCATTTGGCATCTTAAGTCATCCCATTGAACAGTGCAACCAATGGGGTTTCACCAAAAGGAATCCCCCATGTCTCTCATGCACTTACCCCATCCATGCTCAATAGCACACATTTCATCTCACCTTCCATTCAATGGCCAAGCCCCAAATCTGACCCTCCATCCAGCCAAGTCACTAATCCATGCCCCTTAGCTCAATTCAATCTCAACCCTCCACCAAGATTGAATCCTAGCCCTCCATCTAACAAACCTTATCCTCCATCTCAACCCTCCATTTCATCAATTTGGGGCTATAAGTAGCCCCAAATTCATTCAAGGGTGGGTTGGAAACAAAAAACCCTAATCCAAAGGGAGAAAGAGCAAGAAGAAGAAGAAAAGTGTGGAATCCAATAAACCCTAGGGCAAGGTAAGCCTAAACCCATGTTTAATTCACTCCCCTCTTAAACATATGTCAACTTTGCATACTGTTATGCTATCCAAGTCATGCTAGAGCACTGCTCTAATTCGGATAGACAGTAGAGGCTCAACAGCCTCTACTTCCATTTTTTACCAATTTTAGCAATGATTTTTTGTATGATTTTTGTAGAGGGATGCTTGAGCCCAAAATTTAGTATATTAGACTAGACATATGTATGATGTTGTGTATTGAATTTCATGAATTTAGGAGCTATGGAAGGCCTCGAGATGGCCCCGCAAAAAGACCCTAAAAATGGATCTTTTAAGACCTAGTTTCAATGAATATTTGCTAAATTTTGTTTGAATTTTCTATGCATGATTTGAAGCTCAATTTTTATATGATATTCACATATATCTCCCCTACTAGCATGCTTAATTTCATGATTTTTGCAAAACCCTAAGGGCTCCAAAATCGAGAAATCCAGCTGCTAGATTTTCTCCTAGTAACTAACGCCTGTTTTTTTAGTGAATTAAAAAATAAGCATTGAATAAATAGGCGTCAGGAGAACAATCAAGCGTTGAGATCTGGGACCCACCCTAGGGAACCCTGATTCTTTTCCAACCCTGTCCTAAGGTATTTCTGACCTCTAAGAGTCACCCCTATGCATATGCACCTCTATGGGCCCTCATTTTTATCCCAACGCCTGAATTTAAAATAGGCATTGGATGGAAATTCAGGCATTGGGATGACTTTTAGGTGTTAAGCCTAAGCCTTAAAAATCATCTTTTTCAAAAATTGTCTAAGTGTGAGTTAACTTTAGGGCTAGTATCAAGAATTGGGAGAGACCCCACCCCTCTGAGCCCCACTGTGGTGGCCCAAAAACCTAAGTTGGTTACTAGTTTAGCACCTAACGCTTATTTTTTCTCTAAATTAAAATTCAAGCATTGAAAAATTAGGCATCAAACCAAAAAAACAGGCGTTATGCCTATGATAGATGACTACATGGTCCACTTTGGGAGATCATATCTCCACGTGACCTATACCTAGGACCTCTAAGGTTGTATAGTGTAACCCTAGAAGATTTCCCCTTCCTCAAACCACGGGCCCCACAATGCTATGACCCACCAAGCCACCTTAAAAGATTGCATAAAGGTGTTAATCTGATCAAATTCCCCAATGCCTATTTTTCACCTTGAATTAAATTCTGACATTGAAAAACAGTCATTGAGATAAAAAGTGGGCGTTAGGCCTCTAAACCAGAAAAATTAATTTCTTCCTTTTTCTCTCCCTTCTTTTAGGGTTAAAATCTAACCCTAAAAAGTCCATTAGCAAGCCATTTAGAGGGGTCCATCATCCCTCTAAAGACCTAAACTCTGTCGGATAAACCCGAGTTGGTGGTGAGTCTATACAAAAACACCAAACCCCTCGCACAAGAGAGGAGTTTGGTACCCGAACCCCACAAAGAGACACCAAATAGGGCACCTTGCCCCGGTGCCTACTAGCAACCCGAAGGAGCCAGAGCTGAAGTGGGCATGCCGATATCCACAGAATGGCGACTCTGCTAGGGAATCTGTTTAATCTTCACATATATGAGTTTTATCTATGTTGCATACATGCTTTCATTTATACATTGTTTTCACATATTTATATGCTCTCTCACATGCCTACTTGCTTATCACATGCCCACTTGCTTTAAACTAGACTTAGGTCACTTCATTAGCTAGTTAGGATAATATTTCATCTTTAACAATCACTCCAAATTGCCATGCATAGGATAGAAAACATGTTCACATAGCTTTAGGGCAGCTTGAATTAGTTAGTAGGATCAACATTCACATTTGAACAACTTGTATGCAACAAATCTTTTTTATTTTATATTTTGCACAAAATGAGTCCAAGGACACGACATTGCATCAATACATCACTCTCATGAGCCCTTATCTAGGTTATTACCCACCAATGGACCGACATTGGATCACCACATAGGATTGAAACAACGTCTAAGTAGTTGTTGCTATGTCAGCGCGGCCATTCCGAGTTACCCAAGCCAGTTATCACTCTATGATCCGATCTTTTTCGGGGAGGTGTTTCGACTGGTACACTTCATCTTTTAGAATCTCAAAAGCATGCATATTTAATCATTTTCAGGTTAGGGTTATTAGGCTACACTCAATAGTTTAGAGGTCTAGCTTAAGGCTTGTTTGCCTTGATTTTGATTGATTGCTTGCATGATTGATAAAAAGGAACTAGGAATTCATGTCCAACTTTACAAAATTTGTCCAAATTATTTTTTAGATAATTAGGTCTAGATTTTACCTTCTTATTTAAATTTGAATATCTTCTCACCTCTTTTGCTTAATATATGTAAACGCAATACATGGCGTAGACATTACATAGGTAGAACAAGATTAAAATCAAACCATAACAATAACAAAGAAAATGTACAAATACAAACCATCCTTATATAAATCAAAAAATGTAACTAATTTCATATACAAGCATCCTCCAAATAAACCAAAATAAAACATGTCTAAAGGGTTAATCTATATAACCCATCCATCAACAAAAAATGTTTAATTACATCTCAAAAAGAAAAAAATCTAGTCCCTAAATCACTTATCCAAGCTACTACCCACAAACTCCATAGTCCCCTTCCTCACCCTCTGGTTGAACCTCTTCCTAATGTATGATTGGCTAGCTCCAAATTGAACCCATTCATCTCCAAGAGGCTCAGTCAAACCACATCTAAGTCTAGGACTATCATCAACTTGTAGGGGTGCCAACTGTACCACCCCACTAGGCATTAGACTAGTCTGTGCCTCAGGCTCTACACCTATCCTAGGCTCTCCAAGAACCTATTCTCTGCCCATCTCAGGCTCCTTTATGGGTTGCTCTCTCTCAGGCTGCTTGACCTCGAGCTCATTATAAGGCATCTCGGTGTCTCCAATAACACCTCACATGTTCCCTGGAACAGGGATCTGTCTCTGTAGCTGCAAAACCAAATGCACATGTCAAAATAAACAAAAGATAACTAAAAGCCATAAACATAACTAACAATGTGTAATATGATTACCTCCTTAACCTCAGCCTGATGAGCAGCCCTCAAGGCCTCCACCTCAGTCAAATGGGCCTAGTGTCTTTGCCCCACTAAGGTAAAGCATCTGGCCAACCTGTGGAGGGCACTCAGGTACACCTCCCTCGAGACCTGTATAAGTACACAATGCTAAGTCAAACAAAAGGAAACAAGCAAAATTACAAATAATTTAAAACATACTAATAACATACCTAAGTCACACCCTCAGGGGGCACCCAACCCTCTGGTAGCTCTACCTCAGGTAGAAGCACCTCACTGGCCTCACCCCCTAGACCAGTCATGGTCATGGCCTCAGGCACCATGCCCATCACATCCGGCCCAGCTGGCGAAACCCTCCTCTTCCTCCCTTGATGGACGGGAGGTGTTGGCCCTTTAGGGGGCTGCTGGGCAGCGACAACCTGTCAAATTGAAAACAAATATTTTCAAAATTGCAAAAAGAAGTAAGATAAATCAAATCAAAGTTTTCAAAAAAAGAAAAGAAAGGGGAATAAAATCAACACACTCATCGGGGGCTCAACAGGTCCACCCAAAGGTCCACAAGATTGGGAAGACCACCAACTCTGATAGTCCTGTCCCCAGTCCAGGAAGGGGGCAACATCTATGCCTTCATCTCCTCACCCAGAGGCACCCTCGGTATCGATGACACTAGGTGGGGAGTGTGGGACTATGAACTCCTAGACCCCTCCTTCCACCTGTCTCCAGCACCTCTCACTGAGGTAGATGGTTACCTCACCCAAGGCTACTAACACACCCTCTAGCGAGACCAACCCCAAATGGAGTTCTGGTCTCAGGCATCATCTGCTGCTAGAGCCCAACGAGTCCATGGGCGCTAGTTGATCTACACAAACACAACAAATGTTAAGAAATGATTTACAAAAATAAACAACAAATAATGAATAAATTCAAACTAGACATTGTGTACTTACCTGGTCAACAATAAGTAAGTCTAGCTCATGCTGGAAAGCCGAGATCGACTTATAGGTTTTGGGAAGTGTACCCTTCCACCTCGCCCTGCAGGGGAAGTGGAGTACCTCCTCACCCCTCCACCTCAGAGCTAATGTAGGGAAGTGTTTATAGCACTATACCTGCAAAAGAAACAAATCAAGCAAAAATTAAATGCAATGTTAAAATAAGTGACAAACTCAAAAGAAAGCAAGAAAAATGAAAATGAAAAATACACATACCTCCCATAGAAAGCATAAGCCCACAAAGGCATGAGGGCCCTGTCCTATAGAAATCTTACTCATGTTGAGGTACATCCACCCGAGGGCGAATCTACCCCAACTCCAGGTAGCGACCAAGTCTAGGTTCTCCAACGCCGACAACAGGTAGAAATAGACCCGATCACTCTTCCTGTAAAAGATAAAATGGGTTAGCATGTATAACAAGAAAGCTCGTGTCGAGTAAGCCTTCTCCATATCTGAGCTCTCATCAATGGCCCAGATGTAATCATTCTCGAACCACGAGGGAACGACACCCTTCATGCCCTTGTAGTACACTATTGGTTGCGGCCCAATACAGCGAGCCACTAGCTCTACATTAAAGTCCTCTAAGCTAGGTGGAGGTGTTCCATCCATAGCTAGCCACTAGCTCTACATTAAAGTCCTCTAAGCTAGGTGGAGGTGTTCCATCCATAGCTAGCCCAGTCATTATGAACAAATCAATAGGCGGCACCCCAATCTCCCCGGCTGGGAGATGGAAAGTCTGGGTGATGGGAGACCATCTCTCCACTAGTGCCATCAACAAGAAAAATAAGCAAAAAAGAAACCAAAAAATGTGTTAGAATAGTGTCTAGAAGCAAAAAAGAATAAAAAACAACCCAAAAAGAAATAAAAAAAATCAAAGTATCAAAACTGTCTCTCAAGCCTAACGAATATTTTCCATCCTGACGCCAGTTTTTTAAGATGACTTCAGTTTTCTATCCTGACACCAGATTTCCAGTCCAACGCCTATTTTCTCAATGCCTGTTTTTTTTTAAACAAATAGAAAATAGGCGTTACGCCTGTAATCTAGGTCAGTGTGTTTCAAGTGTTAGAACATGCGAAAATCAATTCAAAATCATTAATCAACAATTCTAAAACATGTACAATCCAATATGAAACTAATCTAAATAAGTTTAAACTCAAAAATCTAAGTTAACTCAAATCAAAAAGCAAAAAGAGACAATCCAAAATAAGCATAACATTGGATCAAGTTTTAAAAAATCATCATTATTCAAAGTCAAAAGATTTACAGAAACATAGATTAAATCAATAATCAAAAGTAAAAGACATGGTTAAAATTAAAAAACTTGCCTCATCCACCACCGGATGCTTCCAAAGTGCCTTTTCTTGGGTTGAAAGAAGGGGAAAATGTCGGCTTGACCCTGCTTGATCCATTAAAGCCAAAAGGAAAAATACAAAAAGAGAGAACTTTTGATCAAAAGTTGAAAAAGGGAGAAAAGGAATAGAGTGGGGACCTCTCCACTATTTTGTAACTGAAAAAGGTAAAAAAGAAACCCAAAAAGACAAAATACTTGTCGTGGGTCATTTTTGGATTGTAACTATTTTCAATGCCTATTTTACCTCCAATGCCTATTTTTTATTGAATTAAAAAATAGGCGTTGAGTCAAAAACAGGCGTTAGGCTTAAATTCTGTAAAATGTTGTTTTCCACTATAAAATGATATTTCTAACCCTATGTTCACATTCATGCTTACAAACATGGCTCACAAACAGGTACAATTGGATATGTACCCTACCATCTCCATAAACTTTGCAAATTCCCTAATCACCCTTTCCCCGGCAGAACAGGAAGTTTAGAAGAGTCAAAGCCGATTAGGGGCAATACTAGCCCTGACTCAGATCCATTTGGATTGGCCACTGATAGAAGTAGTCATTTCCTTCTAGGATCCAACATGTATGGTTTTCCGCTTCGGAGAACAGGAACTTATGCCCACTATTGAGGAGCTCGAATCCTTTTTAGGTTGGGATCATTGTCTTGCCACCAAGGCCATAATTCTGGTGCACAAGCCCAACTATTTGAAAATTTTCTATACTTTAGACATCTCCAAAGCATCCCTACCTAAGGAAGCCACAGGAGAATATTTGCATTACCCCTTCAATTTTTTACTAGAAAAAGGTTGGAAGAAAACCGACGACTTTGACAACCCCATTAAATTTAGAACATTCACTCTAGTTGTCTTAGGACAACTCCTACTGTCTCATAGCCCATGGCATTTTGCTTGATGTCTTAGATCAGCACTTTTAGAAAAAGACACTCGCACTAGGGATTATCTCAAAGACTATCTCTAGTCTCTCATATTGTGCCCAACATCCAAAAGGCCGACTATATGGTCGTACAGCTTTCCTACAAGCTTGGTTATGGGAACATTTATCTGTCCTAGCATCCTTCCTGGCTTATATATCATGCGATCTAACCCCAGCACAGATCCATGTCAGAAGCCGACCCTTGCCAAACAGAACTACCACATCAGAGTACCAACAGCTACTAGCAACCATGCTTCCCAAACAAATTACTTGGTGTGTCATATGGCATAAAGCACGTGACCTGCTCCTTGCTATCAAAGACTGCACATATATGGTCATTACAGGAGTCCATCAGAGCACGCCTTATGTACCAATATGCGTTCTTCATCAATTGACACTTAGGCAAAGAATTCTTTGACTTCCCAACAGTTTTTGAAGACATATGCAAGCTTAACCATCGTATATCCAATCACACATGATCTATTTTAGCTGCTCTATGGGATAGCTTGCATATTGGAGTCTCAAGACATCCATAGCTAATATCTGTAAAGACACAAGCTATGACACCAGCATATGAGCAATGGCTTCTACATATGCCTCTTGTACAACCTGCTACTGTTCAGCATCTACCTCTTCAAATAAGATACAGTGCACTGAATCTACATCTTCATTACATACAAAGCCTTCTCACACCCAAGCAAAGTATGAGTGAACATTGTCAGATTTAGCCAAGGAACGGGTTGCACATGCCCAAACCAAAGCTACCCTAGAAGCTGAAGTATTTTTATGTACAGAGGTTAAGGTCTTATGTAAGTGTGCCCAACATTAGAATAAAACACAAGCAGAGCTCATTCACTCCTTGAAAAGTGAGCTCAACGACAATAGGATTTCCTATGAAGACTTAGGATGTGAAATGAGGCACAACAATAGCTTGGCTTTTGTGTAGGATCAATGGATAAAGTCAAGGGTTCACAAACTAAGAGAACAAATCTTCTCTTTGGGTTATGAGCTAATGTCTCCTCCAGCAGCGCCTGATCTCTAGATTTTGTTATCTTTTGATGTATTGGGGCAAGTACCCCCTCATTTTGTAATCATTTTCGATATTTATATATAATGTACAAAGGTTTTGTTGTTTTCCAAAATTTTGTAGATAAGATTAAAGGACATGAATTCACTAGTATGACATATGCACTTGTAAAACACCTAGCTATGAAGTTATGAATAAAACATAAAAAAATGAACATTAACAATGAACTTCTCTTCCAATTCAGTTAAGCAAGCTATAATTACTCCCATAGAGACTTAACTGCAAAAGCAAAAGAAAGCACAGCGTAAAGCAATGGCTGACAAGTCAACACATTTTCCTATAGTAAGCACTGCACCTCTCGTCAAACCATAAACATCCATGGGAAATCCACCTCCCACAAAGACCGCTCTAGAGAGCATCCTCCTAGAGAAATTGAAATCGGAAGTGGAGCGATATATGGGGAATTTCATGCCTGCATGGTTGGACATCCACCTCAAAATCTGGTCAATCCTCGTCTACACCCCAATCTTCTTCACTATCCCTCAGCCAACCAGATCTCAATGAGTAGCCCCAAATTCCTCCCCTTTCTGAGTTCAAGAAGCTGATGTTTCAGTATTTGATGAAGTAGGGAAGGCCTCAGAGCCAAAGTTCAACAATTAAATTACCACATCCCAACACTACAAAACAAATTCCCCCACACTACCAGCCTTACAGGGTCCCACTTATGTCACAGTGCCACTCTGACCCATAACTACATACCTACAACCAGAGCATTGGGCCATCATCAACCTTGAGGAACAGTATGGACTGTCAATAACAAGAAAGGGAATGAGAAAGATGAGATAAGTGCCCAGATAGCAAAGCTCGCTGCAGAGTTAGAGCTTATGAAAGGGGGACAGTTCCCTTTCTCCATGGACTTCGAGGACCTTTGCATACACCCTGGAGGTGTACTACCACCAAACTGCCAAATGCCTAATGTCGAGAAGTACGACGGTAGCACCTGCCCTAGGATGCCTCCGCATGTATTGCAATGCTATGTTCCAATGGGGACATGATAAGCAGATCCTGGTCCAGATGTTTAGCCAAAGCTTGGAGAAGAATGTAAGAAAATGGTTGGTAAGCTAAGAAAAGAGTAACATCAACACATGGAGGGCCCTGACATGGTCAGTTCTCAACCATTACAGGTTCAACCTTGAACTACTGCCAACTAGAGAAGAAGTTGAAAGAATGAGGCCTGCCTTAGGAGAGAGTATTAGGGATTTTGCATACAGATGGAGACTGAAGACCTCCAAACTCAAACACCCCATGTCCGAAGAGGATATGATATCTACTTTCATGAGGATTCTAGGTCTTATTTACCAATTGATGCTTCTGACTGCATCACAGAATAACTTTGCTGAGGTTGTCAACAAAACCGGCAAGGTAGAGTTGGCAATCAAGGCAGGGTTAATACATGAAGCGTCACTTGCCCCAACCTATTCCTCCAAGACTGTACCAAAGAAGGCAACCGCTACACAGCAAGAAGCTAACCATGTGCATGCTATTGAAATTCTATGGCCCAGTCAAAATAGCAGTCATGTTCTACCACCACCACCACCAGCTCAAGGTTACCCTGTAACTATGAATGTCATCCCTCCTCAAACACAACAGTTCTACCAGCCTAGGTACCTGGGTGTGCTCGGAGAAGAAAAGAAGAAAAGAAAGTTCACCCCTCTGCCCTAATCTTATAAATACATTATGGAGTATCTCATTAAGAAGAAATAGTTGCAGCAAATTGATCTTAGACCTCCTCCTTACCCTCTACCCTACCGCTATAATCAAGCAAAGCATTGCAAGTATCACTAAAATCCAGGGCACACCCTCAACAAGTGTTTCTATTTGAAACATGACATTGAAGACCTAATTGATGAGGGTAAGCTATCATTTGACCCTACACCCACCATTCCCCCACCAAATTCCAACATCATCCAAAACCCACTTTCCGACCACAAGTCACCAAAAGGGGTCAATATGATAGGTACCACTAGCACCCAATTCAACCATGCCAACTTCATTACCAAAATCTCAGAACCTAAGAAAGTCATCTTTTTGTCTGACACTAATCATGTGTCCACCATAGAAAGATATTTTTCCCAACCTATCTCCCCTCCTGAATATGAGCACTTGCTCACCAATATGTGGGATACGGCCCCTGATAGCCCAATCATAGTTCTTTCCCCTGATATCAACATATACAGGGAAGGTTTAGTAACTCACGACCTTTTCTCATCACCCCAAATCATCCTACCACCATCACCATATGCCCAACTCACTAACCTTTCATCTCCCTACCAAGTCATCAATATCCCCCACCAATCAGAATCCAATATCTGCTAAACAGAGTCCCCTTGGGCTATCTATTCAGGGAGGTTATAGATCCTGAACTTTCAAAAGATGAGCTAGAAGAGCTCAGAACTTTTATCACCCGGTCTAGCAGAGTCTCTAAACCAGTCACATATCTGCACCTCAAGGGAAAAGGGAAAGAGAAGATGACGGAGGAAGAGACAGAGATAAAAACACAAAGATAGACCAAAGAAGCAGAAGATGAAAGGAAGTTTACCGTTCTTGAACAAAGAAATTAGTAAAATTCATTTAAACAATCACATATCTACATATGTTTTCCCATGATCATCATATGA